>DWPA01004964.1:0-12294 GCA_018251375.1 Calpodes ethlius | reverse complement strand
AGCTTTTTCTACTAGAAAATATATGCCTCCCAGTACATAAATTTGCGATCCTTGGACCAGAAGCTGGTACGCCCATTTAGACAATTAAATTATTTAATCATATTACAATCTAATAATAATTTCATAGTTATACGGCTAACACACATTATCACGGATTGTAGTTTTATATTTTTTTATGAGAAATCGTTCATGTCATCCTATGCGTCCATATAATAATGACATATACGTAATGACAGTATTATTATAACCAGCTCCATTCCATGTCCAGGCCATACATCAGTGTTGAATACGCTCATTACGTAACTAGCAAAAATGGTGTAAAAGCCATTTGATCGCGTACTTTCGAATACGCCATCAATTTAATTATTTTGATTTATGCAAAAAGATATTGCCCGTATTGTTCTTACAAACACAACGAAAATACGTCCTAAATAAAAACTTTTTTTCATTGTGACATGGATATAAAAACTCATTTGCAAAGTTATACAGCGAAACTACATATTATCAATATCATCAGATATAATAAAACTGAATCTGATCTATATGAAATTATAAAATCGAAAGTTTGTGACAAGGTATGGACGTGTTTTTTTTTCTTTCATGCAAAAACTACTTAATGGATCTCATACATCAGAATAACATATAGACATACATACATAAGAAATCGATTTGTGAAAACACTCTTCCCCGAGCGGAGCTGCGGGTGACAGCTCGTAGAAGATATAGTATAGTGAGGGTATTTATTAACGCAATAAATCCCATAAAAATATTTTGTACATATTTGTCTGTATGTCTGTGCATTCGTTACGATTAATCTCAAAAACCGCATAACCAATTTCAATACGGTTTCCACTGAAGTACTGCGATTTGCTTAGGTTAGAAAGCATAGTTAATATTATTTTTATCCGTTAATAAAAAAAAGATATTTCAACATAATGCTTAAATAAACAGTCACTATGCAAGCGTACCATTATATAATTCCTCTCCAGCAAATGCTTGGTGATTTCCATGAGGCTGTCACAAATATCTTCTGGCAAATTCTTTTTCTTCAGCTTTCTCATGAGCGGCTTGAGGTACACCTGTGTTTGTGTGTAAGTAGCTCTCGCCATTTTATGTTTGGCAGCTGTCTTTTCGGCTGCCGTTGCAGAATTCAACTGTTGACCCCATAGTTTCAATAAAAACTGTAAAATATACATAAATAAATTTAATTTCAGCACTTACGTGAATAATATACGCGTAAAACGCAATAAAAAAACCAAATCTAATAACAATTTAATTTTATCAACGCACAGAAGTGCAAATGTTCTAAATATTTTTTATTATATAATTATTTGGAATCAGAAAATAAAACTGCCTCGAATGGTCCAAACAATGTGTGTTTACGATTTAAAGACTTGTGCAAAATCAGAGTTTCACATACTTTAATGCTGAAAATGCCAATATTTGTGATTTTGCGATATACACCAAAGTACTATTTGCAATTTTTTTTACTTGAGTTATGATTTTGCTAATATTAATTAGCCAAGATAGAAATGGTGATATTGCTTTGACAACTTCAACTCTTAGAACATCACCCAACAACAAGGTCAACAAGGTCAAGAAGGTCAATCTTAACACTGGATACTATTTAGAAACAACTGTAAACTTAAACTTAAAAATCATCTTTCATATCTTTCTATTTACCTGTAAAAGTATCATGATAACATTCATATCATGATTTCTGTCTCCTTGTCCCATTTTTTTTGCCATCTCCTGTATAAATTCATATGTGATGGAGTCATCTATATCATCTTCTTTGTGTGACTTTTCACTTTCATTCTATAACCAAAAACGTTTATAAGATTACTTGAATGTTATAAATAGAATTTTCAGTATAATATTTGGATTTAAATTATTATTACATATTTGGATTAAGATTCATTTTGAACAAGATTATAGAAAAATAGCCATAGTGTATGGAGTGCACATAGATCATTCTTATCACATACTCTCTCCCTCAAACTAGGATTTCATTTACATTTTGTAGATGATATGATATGATGCAAATCACATATCACAAAATCTCACAAAATGATACCAAACATGTGTATATATACTAAAAATGTATGGCTTGATATATACGGCTACAATAGATTAAGAATGGTTGCAGTGACCCTTGAGATCAATATTCCTTGCCCAACTTACACATGCCTCAAAATAAAATAAATCTCACAACTCTAGTTAGACGCAATCACTAAAAATTGGGTATTCAATTATGATGTTATACAAATTCCAATATACATACTACTAATAATTATAACATAAACTAAAATTATTAAATTTGTAATTTACCTGTGTACCCAATGCCAAAATCTCATTCAAATATGCCTGATCAACTTTGTCCATAGCTTCTTGGAAGTCATTTCTGAAACCCTGCAAAATTTGTAAACATTAAAAATAATACATTACATAAGAAATACACATTTCTTTTTCTTATTATGCCCATTGTTAATGACTTAAAATGTTACTTAGAATCATTTAAGTATCACATTAAGGTCCCCTCATCATATTAACAGTCCATGTGTAGGGACACTCAATAGATTTTTCAAACACCCCCAAACTATAAGTGTATATAAAGTATGTAGTGTGTTACTTCTGTACAATTAAAATTACTTAAATGATTTTTAAACTTGACGCCTTGAATTAATTTAAGAGAAATAAGCTATATATATTTTATAAAAAAGAACTGAAAAGGTAACAATCAGCAAAAGAATGATAAAACTTTTAACTTCTAAGACTTTATAAGATTTTTCATCCAAGGTATTTCTAAATTTTTATGATATTTCATAGTTATATAATTATAAACTTACCCTATTTGCTTCAGGTTCCTGAATCTCTATTCTCCTCAGTCTTTTAAAGGATTGGGCTTCACTTTCTCCAAACAGTGTTATTGGATGGCTTCTTTCTCGTAATCTTTTAATAACCTCCGCCCTTGGAAGCACAACGCTTTCAGCTTGTTCTGTTTCTTTGTCTTGTTTCTTTACTGTAATCAAAGTTTACACTTAAATTAGTATTATGTTGAATTCAGATTTAAAGTAATTTTATAATCAAGTTTTTTGCAATGCATTCCTGCCTAATTGCTTTTATTGCTTATCAAAAAACAAACTTAAAACTGAGTAAAAGAAACAGGAAAAGACACTCTTCTCTGTTCATCTTTTTAAAATTCCTATGAGGACGCAAGTACCAAGAGGACTGTGGATATTAAAACAGTGCAGGTTAGTTCTATTAGTATTACTAATCGTCCAGTTAGTACAGCCAAATGGCTAACAATGGATAGTAAATTGATTATAAAAGGTTAAAGGTTAGAAGTAAAGGCAAGATAGAAAAGATTAGAGACAGTAAAAGATACTCAATATTTTAAAATTAATTAAAGTAACCTTTATCTTCTGTGTCTTGTTGGCGCTTCTTTTCTTCTTCTTCTTCCTCCTTCTGTTGTTGTCCACATTTCTGGAAATATTCTTCCTGTTCTTTAGCTAATAATTCCCCCCTTTTAAAATACTTTTTGGAAGAATTCTGTAAAAATAAGTTGTATAAAATTATTAGACAACAATTTAAAGAGCAATACAATATTTTAAGATTTACATATTATGGTAACTTACCAATATATTTTTTTCTTCAAGAAGTTTTCTTTTCTTAGCAATTTCTGCTTTTAGGATATCCATTGTGTTTTAAGTAGCCTCTAAAATATATAAAAAAATGTAAATTAATATTAATATAAAAAAGTATACACAAGATATGTAAATAACGAGCATATGATAGTTTGATATTTTAAGTAAATAATAATAATGTGGATTCTATGTACAAAGAGAATTATATATTAATAATAATACATTATAAGAATGTACCGCACATATTACATATTTAAGGTGCTCTATCATTTCAAATTTGTCCAATTTAACAGGCATCCACTACAGGGTAAGTTCTACTGTTTTACTGAATATACACTAACAATAAAGTCATCAAGAAGAGACGAATATCGAAAACAAACATTTGTTGGACCCATCTGAATCAAACTTTGTTTAGTCGGTAGTAACCAAACCTACCAAAGCGAGAGAACCCGGGTATTATTTTTCGGCCGGGACATATAAATATGAGACTGTGTAATTAATTCAGACATAGAAACCATAAGGTCGGATATTCAATTTGGCTCAGAAATAAACTTTTTATTGTTCTAAAGTTGCTATATTATCTCATTTGTGTATATATGTCACTCGCAACACAAGGTATCTTAATGTGAGCTTGAGGGTCTATATTAAGAAAATTTATTTCATCAAAAGCATCTTATACTGAATACTAACTTACTGTTCGTATTTGAAGTTTGAAATGTATAAAAAATACAGCCACGAATGAAGGCACTTTTACGTTTTCGCTGTTTGTTTGATATTTCTCGTGGAATAAATACATTAAAATTAAACAAATAAATGAAATGTTTACCTTTGTATCTTTTTGAGGTTTCTGACAACTTTGACAAGATGTTTGCCATAGACACCATTGTACAAACAGATCCCAGATTATGTAGAGAACAGAGATACTTGATGCAGATATAATATCTACTCTTTGATCTTTTCAGCTGACAGCATTGACATCTGTCTGTGCAGCATAGAGCATGGTATGCTGTGCATTCATTGCTACGTATATCTATTTAATCTATGCATTCAATTCTCAAAAATGGCATAACATAATCTAGTCCTTATTATTTTTATCGTATTTGTTTTAATGTAACATAACAATTTCAAACTTTTCTAAACTACAATTTTGAATTAAGATAAAAGTATAGAATCTGAAAATACTCGTAAAGTAAAATGATTTGTGAATATTTAATCACATTTCATTTGGAAGACTGCTTAAATATATTATCTCATAAAGATAACTTGAGCTACTACAGCATAATCATTGAGTAAGATTTTATGATAATTTGAGTATTAAACGGCACACAATATGACATACAGTTTTGTTTAACAATTTCTATTTCAACTTTTAAAATTCATTAATGGGAATCGAAATGACTTCTACAGACAATAATGTAGATTGTGGGCAGAAGACAGTCTTGTTATTGTTTCTTATTACCAATTCTTTAACTACAATTATTTTATTCTTATAGTATTCTATTAACTGTTGAAACATATTTTGTTTTTAGTTTTTTGAAGCTGTTTGAAACTCATCCTGATATTGGCGACAAAGTTCTTTGTAACCCTATAGACACATTGCCTGAGTGTGACAAAGATATAAGGAAAGCCCAGCAGAAAATATTGGAAGGGCTTGAATACAAATCACTTATATCCAAACTCGATTACTGTTACTTGAAGCGGAATGTTTTTGCTAGGTTTTTCGGTCTACCTGTCTGTCCTGAACTACATAGGACAATTTTCCCCAAGAATGTTGATTTAGGCTGCTTTCTGAAAGTAACAGGTAGGTTTGACTTCTGTTGATTATCTATAATCACTTGCTTTTTTTTATATATTTAACACCATTGGTAAATTATAAATGTACTGCATAGGTACCAAACATTTATCTATACTATACTGCTTTTGAGGGACAACTGCAATAAAAAATTAAATGCTAATATTACTTAATAGTTATAATAATTCTTCTTTGCATAAATAGCCTATTAATGAGCTGCCCATGCCATTGCCCGTGGATGCAGCATCACTAAAGACACCAAAATGTTACTAGCAAAGAAATATATTGTGTTCAAACTCCTAGTTGAAACTCAATGAATTTGGCCGGACCAAGAGGATAGCTAACCAGTCAGGCTGTTTGAAAGGACAATAATACCACTACTAAATATATACATTTTGTAGGAACAGTTGTCCGAGTTACCCAGTCCAAGATGTTAGAGTATCAACGGAACTATGTATGCATGAAATGCAAGTATGAGAATTGTGTAGAAGCAGAATTTGAACACCGCTACATACTGAGAGCTCCTACAAAATGTGGTAACAAAGATATCAGATGTAGGTGTTCTACATTTAGTCAAGTTAACTTGGTGTCGAGGGAGCATTGTAAGGATTATCAGGAAATTAAGATTCAAGTAGGTAATGAATTTTATTTTATTTATTTCTTAATAAATATCTAAATTTCCAATTAGGCATTAAATCCACTCTTTAAATCTTTTATTTAGCAATTCTTAAAGTAAAGAAAAAGGATTTTTTTGATTACTTGCAGAATATACCTATATGCAGTAAGTAAATTATGTAGATGTGAAGGCTAATTCTGATTGAATAGCCAATAGTTTTTTTTAATATTTATGTGTATCTAAATATTAATTGGGTCAGGAAAAATATTTTAAAAGTTCATGGTTCATACTAAAACAAAGAGGTTGATAGCTATATTGAATAAAAAGTTATTACATTATAAAGTGTAATTTGTTTGTACAGAGCTTAGCCACTTTCTAAAAGTTAATTCTAACTTCCATAATAATTATAACAACATGTTATCTATTACAGGAGCAAGTTAATAAACTAAGTATTGGAACAATACCAGGCTCCTTGTGGGTTATTCTAGAGAATGACCTTGTTGACTGCTGTAAACCTGGAGACGATGTCATTATATGGTATGTAGTATTCAAACTATTGAGGAAGTAGTCATAGATTAATGACATTATTGCTCACTCATATATTCGTGTATTTTATTGTTGGTAGCATAAACATACCTTTAAAAGACACTGACACGACAAAGACACGGAAATATATGATATTAATTGGAATGACAGTGACGCTACCTGTAGGAAATAGGTTGTACCAACATAGAAACCTTCATGGGCTCATACATATATATGAAGAAAGATAACAAGACTATGGCAACGAGAGACTAAATATTGATATGCCCATATGCTTTCAGTGGTACAGTCCGTCGTCGTTGGCGACCATCAGGTCACAATAAAAAATGTGATGTGGAATTAGTGCTTCAAGCGAATTATGTAGAAGTGAGCAACGCGCAGAAGTCAGAAGTGGTAGCAGCGGCTTCCGATGTCAAGGAATGTTTTAATGACTACTGGTCTAACTACCAACCTTGTCCATTGAAGGGAAGGGACCAAATATTAACTAGTGTGTGTCCACAGGTTGGTTAAGTATACCTGTTAATAGCATTTTAAATTCGATCATTTAATTATTTTAAGAGATGCATGTTGATTCTTGATTTGACTATACTACATAATTATATGCAGAAGTCTTTCATGAAACTAAATCATACAATCTCTAAGATCTTTTGTAACAATTATCATTATCAACGCATTTGGCTCTTTGTTTAATGATGAATTTATATAAGCAAAACTTAAAGCAATAATTACCTCTTCCTTTAGGTGTACGGTCTACATCTAGTAAAACTAGCAGTGCTCTTAACTGTTATAACAGGATCAAACCATGCAATTGAAAAGGAAGAAAATAAGAAAGTTACACAGGACGAGAAGCATACAGCTAATGTACGAGGGCAGTGCCATCTTTTGTTAGTAGGTGACCCAGGTAAGGTATTGTTAAAAATTGTGTAACTAAGACTTTTTGTTACTAAGAATTTTTGTAACAAAGAGTTCTTGTAACCACTTCTTAAAAATTTTTCTTAAGGTGTGCCATCATCGGGACTGTTCACTTGTAAATTAATTATTCAGATTCTGTAATAACAATGCACATATTGATTTGTAATATTGCAGTCAAATCCTTGTCAGACAGAGCCAGTATCCCACTTAATGGTCAAACTCGAGCATATTTAATGTTCTGAAATGTGGTGGATTTATCAAACCCTTATGTATAAATAATATGATGCTCTCAACATTCCCTTGTCTTCTCCTTTTCGGACTAAAATCGTTCAAATATATTTCAGGTACGGGCAAGTCTCAGTTGCTACGTTCAGCGGCTGATCTGACTCCGCGCTCAGTGTTCACGTCCGGAGCTGGTAGCACGAGAGCGGGGTTGACTTGTGCTGCGCTTAGGGTAAGTAAGTTTATCTATGATTGGTGACGTCATCGCTCCTGTCTACTTCAGGGCCGTGATAGATGTGCATTTTTAACAGATGTATATTTATTACCGACCTCGAAAAAGACTCATGTGACGAGTCTTGTGGGTTATCCGGACCGCCATTCGAAAAGTTCCATTCCCAGCGAGGTACAAATTTAAAATATGTTTAGTTGACAATGATGACATAAAATTAAAAGCTTACGAAATTTAGATACCAAAAGTTCATTCAAATCTATGAGACATATTGAAACGCTGTGATTTTTAACTGTGCAGACAAGTTCAACCCTCTATCGTGAATGATTCGTATTTAACTGATTAAAACTTTTTATGTTAACTGTACATAGGAGGATGGTGAATGGCAGTTAGAAGCTGGTGCGTTGGTTCTATCGGATGGGGGAGTGTGTTGTATAGACGAGATATCGCATCTGCGGGAACATGACCGCACCGCTATACACGAAGCGATGGAACAGCAGACCATTTCTATTGCTAAGGTATTTATTCATCATCATCGTCATCAAAACCCATAACTCTCCATATACTATATATATAACTCTCCACTGTTGGGCTCGGGTCTCCTCACACAAAGTGAGGGGTTTGTGTTTGCTATGGTATTATAATTATTTTATAATCGCTACACTTTTGCAGCGCTTTATTAAAAAAAAAACTACATTTTATTTCAGGCCGGTATTGTTTGCAAACTGAACACTCGATGCGCCGTAATAGCCGCGTGTAATCCAAAGGGTCACTATCAAACTGATGAACCGCTGAGTGTCAATGTGTCCCTCGGAACTCCACTATTAAGTAGGTAAATAAAATACCTATTTACTCCTAAAAACATAGTTTTAAGGAACACAATACAATCTCAATATTTCTTAATACTGATCCAACCAACTTCGTTTTAGGTTATTTATAATAGTTTTACAAGATTTTAATGGAAATTTACAACGTTTATTTAAATAATTTGTTGTTCTAAATTCTCATTGAATGTTTCAGATTTGATTTGATTTTTATTTTGCTGGATTCGAAAAACAAAGCCTGGGATAAGTTAGTATCGTCATATATATTGTTTGGTGGTTCTGAAAGCAAATCGAAAAAAAAGTGGAGTTTAGAAAAACTGCAAGTAAGTTCTTGGAAATATTAATACATAATTCTCAGTGCCTTGGACATAAAAAAATATATTTAGTGTACAGACTTGCAACAAATATTTTAACTACCATATACTTAATCTGAATCAAGAATCCAGTCCAGAATCTTTAGACTAATTTAATATTAATCAACTACATAATTACAAACAAAGAATAAGACATTTAAATGTTAATAAATTAATAATGTCTTAATTAATATTATTTATTATTAATACCTATTAGTTATTTAAGATTGAAAATAAACAATTTTTTTTTTTTATCTTTTTCAAATTTGCTCCTAATTGTCCTTCCGATGTCTGAAAGTAGTGATGTTTTATGTTTATGCAGTATACAATAATAATATTTAAACACTGAGTTCAATTATTTGAAAATTAACAAATGTGAATTTTCCAGATGTATATCAGTTTGGTTGGACCGAGAAGCACTGAAATGACTAAATCAGCTAACATTATTTTGCAGTCATATTATATGATGCAAAGAAAGTCCCAATATAGGGACCCATCTCGCACCACTGTGAGAATGTTGGATAGCCTTGTGCGGTGAGATATCTTCAACAGCTTCATGAGCAACATAACATAACACTGTGTGGGTTACCAGTCTTGTTGATATTAACAAGAGTTGCAGTGATGTTCTAGTAAATGTATCATGTGATAAATTTCTTCTATTCTGTGCTATTAGCTCATGTTAAGTATTTGATATAATGGAAGGGTTTGGATTACTTATGTCAGACGGAATACCGGATCAACCGGTAAATGTTACAACACTATGTTGGCGGGAGAGGTTCCCATCCATAGTGCGAGTTTTGACAAGCACTTTATAACGCGCTTTTGGGATTGTAACTGGTTGCTCTTAAATAAAGTGTTAAAAGAAGATATATATTGTTCTTATTACTTAATACATTTTTTTTTATGTTTCAGATTATCACAAGCTCATTGCCGTCTTATGTATAGAACTACTATATTGCCTATGGATGCAATAATTGCAATTTCACTAGTAGATTTGTCAATGCAAGACTGCACTTTAGACGACACAGTTGATGCTTTGCATTCAAATTTCACAAAGTATCCAGACTTTGAATATCTTTGCATGGCAAAGAAACTGCTGACAAGATTAAATTTGTATAGCATTTGGCAAGAAGAGTTATTATTTTATGGAAGTTTGTTGCAAATTGATCAAAAGAGCCTTGAAAGTGACGTAGACAGTGGTAGACCACATATTTTCTCTAAGTATGATGATGTGGCTAACGAAAATATCCCTCTTTCGGCTTCCCTGGTAACTAGTTCTTATTTTGATATAAACAAACATAAGAACAATGAAGTCCCAACTGAATTTGAGATAAACAAAGTAAATAAAAATGTAGGCGTAAATGACAAGCTAGCAGCCACATTAAAAAAGCATGCGACGCTTAATAAAGATGAAAAGAAACCTCCAGTGATTCAGAAAAGAAAAAGGAAAAGAAAAGAAGTTACTGTCGAAACAAATATATTGAAAAAGAAAATGCCTCGTAAATCTATAAAGCCTAAAGTAAGAGATAAGAGCACTATTGTGCCAATATCCAATGATGATGATAGTGGAAGTGATTCATCAGTAGATACAAGAAACCTTAGGGATACTAATACTGACATAGAAATTAGTATTGGAAGTGATTCAGAGGATCATAAAATCGATAATAAAATTGAAAAAAATGAAGGTGAAAATATTCCATTTGATTCATTAGAAATAAATGATTCTATGGAAAAGTCGAAAAACAAAATATTGTCTCAAAATATAGTAAAAGATGTTTCCAATAATGAAGGAGAATCATTCTATAAAACTGTTGGAAGATTGAAACAATTTCAGTATGTGGAAAATCGCGATTTCAATCAATTTTACGAAGAAAAATCTAAGCAAAAATCTCTGAATAAATCACATACAGAAAATAATCAACATGATAAAAAAATAATCAAATCTCTCGATAGTACATCAATTAATGAAAGTATAAATAATGAAAATATGCCAGGCGATCAAAAACCTTCAACATCAAGTTCACAGATATCTATGTTTGAAAGTTCAGATTGTGAAATAGATTTTGATATCTGAAAAGGAATTGAATATATAGTTTTGGTGTAATCATGTGTATAATATTAATATGATTTTTTTAAATAAAAGTTCTTATATTTTATACAACTTATTTATCCTAGCTATTTTACAATATGATTTATTAAATACATTATTTATCAGACTTTAAGCTTATATCATTAAATGAAAACAGGCACTTGAAGGTTTTTTTAATTTGTAACAATATTTCAATCTAGTTACATGGCTTCCAAAATTACAAGTACCTGCTCGCTTTTAAAAGTTCATACATCAGGCTGTGTATCCCCAGATTTATATGGGTCTTGTTCGTAGTTTTCTATGAGTAAATTTTTGAACCTCCTAACTGTAAACTGTATGTTTTCTTCTTTGGCTGTAATATTCAAAATTTCAACTCGCGCCACATACAAGTGATCTGGATTTTTTGGGCTTACATGTTTTATAACATCTATTTCGTAGTCTGGCCTTACCTATAACAAAATTATTACTTATTAGGAACATAAAATCTAAGAAACATCTTACCTAATACTTAATATTACTTATGTTTAATAAAAGACCAAAAAGAACTTTAACATTGGAGCTAAATCAAAGTAACAATAAACATTAAGGTGAGTAAAATCAGAAACACATCTCCAAGCATAATCTAGGAATATAATATGCCACAAAATATACTTACAGCTGCACTTTTCTTCAATATCTTTCTACCATTTACTCTAATTTTACTTTCATAAAATAGTTGTTCAATTTTGCTGCAATATAAAAAATTTAATTTGATTTATAACAATATACAGGTGAGAGGTCTTGCTCTCATGTTGAACAAGTGTAAAACAGCTTACATAATTAAAATAAAATAATGATTGACATATTAGTTAATGTGGAATATTATAACTTAATAAAATTTTATCATTTATTATTGTTCCAGTATACATTATTCTGCAGCTCTAGATTTGCTGATATACTAATAAAAGCAATATAATTAATTTATACAGACATTAATTGCAATTTATGGTCCCATTGCCTAGTTGGTAGTAACCCTGCGTATGAAGCAAGGGTTCCTGGGGTCCATTTCCAGCTGGGGCAGATATTTA
>DWPA01004963.1:0-12295 GCA_018251375.1 Calpodes ethlius | reverse complement strand
CACCAGACAACAGGTTTTGGGGGGGGGGCAATTTTTTTTCTTTGAGGGGGGGGGGGGGGGGGGAAGAAGACAAACACATAGGTAATAAGAACTTTTATGGACAATATTATACAGAAATAACGATAAATAAATTCGCTTAAAATATCAACGGACGTTATGAGTAAGTAACCATTTTATGGAAGCCTTTATAGCTTGCCTTGGTTAGATGAAACCGATAACACTTTCATTATATATATATCATGAATGTCTGTCTGTTTCGCAAAGTTGCTGTGCTCACGAAGGTTTCTGAGTTGGTACGACAAATTTTCGACAGATGGCGCCTAATGAGAGTAATGAAATAAATAGAAACATTTTCCTGAAACACTAAAGCTTGTCATGCTAGCAAATAAATAAGTATGTAATAAGAGTGTTACTTTTTTTTGTTTCAATATTCTATGTACTCTACTTAGTAGACAGTTAAACACTAACCTATTCAAATATTTTGAGTATTTTACCTAAATTATTAACAAGTAAAGCTAATATGTTGCTAATAATGTTGTGACAGTTATTATTGTACGAAATTGAGAATTATGGATATTAACCAACACTTGGGATTGTTCCCAACGTCCTCAGTTCTCTTACAGTTGATAAAAACTGATATTTTTCCTAACGCTCTACACCAACAGTACCTACATTACAGTCCCTCCTTCTGTCCTGTTCGAAGTATGTCACAAATCTCCACGGACAGCAAGGACTGGTGGCACTGCAAAATCTTTGCTATCCTTTGCAAATAAAAAAATGTATACTGAGATTGACCGTTAGTTCATAGCTAAGGTACTTACGCCTAAGACATTATTCCTAAGATGACCCTCTTTAAAATGTTATACTGTTTGTTACTTCGAATGACTTCAATTTCACGCACATATTTCTATTGTACTGTAAAATGTTGTAAGTACATGTGAAGCAAAGTATCTGACATAATTTGAAGTAATTCACTGTATTTGATAAAATGTTTATAATTTCGCAGAAATATAAACTCTCCGGAGGGACAGTCCTCTTCTCAAGAGTGAGAGGATAAGTAGTAACTTCTACTATCGTGTATAATTAATTTATTACATTCTTATAAAATTCATTGCCGTGGCGTAATGCGCGCAGTAGCTCGTTTATTTCAGTGTTACAAATCACATTATGATAAGGGAGAAAGCGGCCATAGTGACCTCACCATGTGACTAATGTTCCCAATTAACTTGGAGGAGGTCGGGCCCTGTCTACCCCTCTTTGTTTGCCTTTCCCCAAACGCGCATTACATACAAATATTTGAGAACCAATGTCGACCGTGTACTTTGTTTGACTTATTTAGGTGGCCTGAAGTTTAATGTGGGTGACCGCTTGAAGTTTAAGTAAATTTTTGGGGATCCTCTTAATCTCTTGTTTTTTGGTATGTCCAAATAGCAAAACCCACGACATTGTTTACTTGTTCACGCTTTTGTAAGTTTGATTGAATATTTAAGATATTATACTATTGCTTCATTGATTCATAACGCTTAATCAAAAATTGACAGCCGGTTGGTTCATTGTGATATGATAATTGTGGGAGTGTCTAAATAACTGAAAATAGTCGTTTCCAAAATACAATAACCAACCAACACTAGGTGTCTATTGGGAAATTCGTTTATCTATTACAGAAACAAATTTAATACGTCCCTCGCTTCGTTTTGTAAAACCTATGTGCATACTTTACATAAATTAAACACTAAATATTATCCCAGGATTTTTAAAATATATTAATAAAACTGCATTCCATTCGGTTATTACATTCCTGGAATTAGTGGTTACTAGCGCACAGGAAGACAAATAAAATTCTAGAAACCATTGTTATGTGAATATCGTTTCTGCATTAACGTTATTGTTGAAGGCTGCGCCACAATATGCTTAATTAACGCGTTGAAAAGTACTAGGTTACTCTTAGAATTCTTTACATTTTTTTTTTCATTAATTAGTCTTTCAATTAATCCGTTAATTTGCGCGCTAAACTATTGACCGTATCTTTCCTGTATTTCACAATACAGTCTACCGCGTTAGGGCAAAGATTTGGCTGTGACATTATATGACCTATTTAGGTTAGTAAATACCCCGACTAATATTTTTCGTACCTAAATATATTTCGTCTACCTACATACATATCATATAAATCAGATACAGTTTTATTTAGGACCTGTAGTCGTACGATACCAAGAAGTCACGCAGACCAAACTATTCTCCGGTTAAATATGTGTCCTTTCAGGTTGACGTCCGACTTAAGGCGCTTATTCTGCCTATCCTGGCTACCCTATACCAATAGCGTCGTCTTCATAGAAGGATGCCCTCGTTCATCCAATCCCCAAAAGGGGTGATCTAAGCGACCCGGTTAATTATAAGCCTATCGCGATAACTTCCCTAATTGCGAAGGTGATAGAGCGTGAAGGTAATACGCAGCTCCTAAAGTATTTAGAGGATAAACATAGGTGAGTAAAATGTGGAAACTAATGTTTGGGCAATATGAATATGAGATAATGATGAGGTAGGTTAATGTTAATTTTAAAACGTACATAAATTTTCTTCGGAAACTTTAAAACAAAATACAACAAACAAATCAACCATAAACATGGTTAAATCGAAAATACAATCTTGACATGAAAGATTGAGTTTTCTCTGCTCACTACAAGCAGGATAAATCAAGTTTTAAAATAGTCGCAAACTTAAATCGGAGTATATTTATTATAGCCACGTCTGCGAGTGGAACTTAGCTCTTTAGTGAGAGGTTTCGTTTTAAAACTACGAGATTTCTTGGTTATTTATTGTACCATAAAGATTAAATGAAAACATTCCAATGTTGAGCTAGCAAATGCTTTTCTAACATTATATTAATACTCAAGTCAGGATATGACTTCACATACTAATACAAATATTTTACTTCCAACTGCTGAGGTGGATTAGGTACACACAGAGGATTATGTAGCTCAGTTAGAATCTGAATGTGCTAGAGGCTTTACTTCCTAACACTGTATCTTTTGTTGTACTTGAATGTTGAATTCATTGGTGATGTCTTATTTGCATATGGTCATTTCAAGTTTGACATTGTGACTATATAGTAAAGTGTTATTAATGATTATGTATACAACGGTTCCATTATGAATGACTAGGTATTTTGCAAGCATGAATGCACATCTAACTGCTTCTAGACCAAATAAGGGTGCTTACTGAATACCGTACCAGTTAGCAGACTTCAAAAACCTTCGATATTTTTTTTAAACAGTTTCCATAATGTTCAGTAAGTAAAAAGTTTAAATGCACTAACCTTCTCCCTAATTATAAGTGAACCTAATTATAAGTGAAGTTAAGTGGTCGTTTATAACACCAAATGAGCACCGATTTTTATCGGTCAAGAGAAACCAGAGATCAAAAACAAAGACTCTAGGCAAAATAGCAATGGCTGCTGGTGCTAACACAAGGGTAGGAGCTTTCCAGATAGTCTTCACTGATATTGAACATATGGATGCCAATTAACCCAACATCGGAGCAACGTGGTTGTGAACGATCTAGAAAGTCCTCAAATTGTACAAAGAAAAAAGTTCTGTACTGGGGTACCGTTTGGTTTAAACTAATCGAGTAAAGTACATAAGTAAACAAGGATACAATTAGGTAACTGAATTAGTATTCGTGATTGAGGTCGCAAGGTGATGCTTCCCAAAAATACTAAAATTGCGATAAGAAGAGAATCGCTCTTGAGTCTTGCCTTTACCGAGGATTGTGATTCTGCCCCGAAGCTTTTATAATAATTTGTCTCCATATAAGAGGAAAATATGTGCAGAAAGAGATTAGGAGTAGGCATGGAATAAAAAGGTCGATTTTATACTTTTGTTGTAAAAATAGACATGTCTTCCTTGGTCTGGCTTAACAGATCATAATAACCGGGATTCAGAAGTTTCTTTTGACTGATACTATCGCAATGTCTTCTTTCTATTATCATACCTATTACTCGGTGAATATTGAAGTTCCATCCATGTAGGATGTATATATAGAGTTCCATATTCACAAATATTTCTACCGCGTGCGTGCACATTGTGCAACGTTTCCATATAAATATTTTTAGAGAGCTTTTACTCTTTTTCAGGGCTAGTGAGGTGTTATGAGGCGGGAAGGGAATATGTCAACAAAACTAAAACAAAAACTAAGCATTAAAATGTAGCCAGTCTGCTTCTGGTCTGTTCGTAAAAATCAAACCACACAATTAGGCCTCAGACCACGCGCAGTGTAGGATTCTGTTGTAGTAAGTAGACGAAAGAAATTAAATAATGCCCCCTTTACATATACAGGCGATTGTTAACAGTTTTTTTTTATTTTAGTCTCCACTTTGTCGTCGAGATAAAATTGTAAACTCATGTCAATTAACAGCTTTTTAGTAGAAGAGTGTTTCAGTTATATTATTTTATGAGGGATGGAAATTAATAAGAGTTCCGTTTTGACTGCAGAACCCTAAATAAACCCATTCGGCTCCACTCAATAATCATCTCTCATATCTAATATTTCCTTAGGGCACGGGTGACTCCTCGCTTATCTACCTATGGTGCCAGAGCTTGAACAGTCTGAGCATTCGAGGTACCTTATTGTAAAAATAATAACCAATGCGATTCAAAAACCTATGCGGCACACAGTGGGCGATAAATTTATTAAAATTCGGCTTTTATTCCTACAGAGTTATTTGACAGATGTCAAACGGAAAACTAATGTTGCCTGTTTACTAGTAGAGATTTTTCTAGATCTCGTTTATAGGAATCGTAAGATTTTTATTACTTTTACTGGTTAATTTTGTTGTAATATGATTTTTGATCTCATTTATTATTTAATAACGGTAATAATAAGGTTGAATAGTCATGACGTGGATTTAAGGTGATATTCTAAAATAGCAAATTTTTCTGAAGAATATTTAGACTATGTTACTAGATAAATGTATACTTAATACAAATTGGTATCGATTCAGTTAATTCTGAATTGGGATAAATGAAATTAATTGCGTTTCATTTTTAATTACTTCGAATATTAAGTTTTAACACACATATCACAAAATATTATATATTTCATACCGGCGACACATCATTATTTAAAATACGGTAATAACTTGCAACACTATAAAGTTAAAATTTTCGTGGAAATTAATAACAACCCTTTTAATGAATTATAAAATAATATCTCTTTATTAAAGGATTAAAGAATGTATGTTTTTTCAATACCTCATAATTTTTTTTTTAATTTTTGGTCGGACTTTCAAGTTCAACTGACTAACCTAACATAAATAATTTAGAAAAAAAGAAGCAAACTGTAATTAAGCCTGGATACAAATACGTTTTACTTAGTTATGAGCTAAAGGCATATTTTTGAATAACTTTTTTATCGAACGGACCGTTCACGTTGTCTCTAGCTTTTAAAAAATCACGCGGACAGATATAGATAAGGTAATTACAGATAATTTAGGGAAAATAAAAAGTAAGCCTCTAATTATCATGATTACAAAAGATGGATTTTTTCTTGAAAATTAAAGTTTTACGATGAGTGTCAAGAAAAAGTTTTAAAATTTGCATAGGTCTGGTTTTTCTCTTAAATATTTTTGTCAAATTTTCGAGAATAATCGAAATTCGTGATTGTTATACAATAATATCCATATTCTGATTATAACAAATCATAAAACTGAATTCTAAGAATGTATAAATGACCAATAATATGAATAAACAATTTCTGAACATAAACAAGAATATTATTGGACAACACAGCTTTACTTTTATATTATTTTATTTTTCCTCGCAACGTGAAATATCGACTGGAACTTCAAAGCTTCAAATTAGTACGCATGTTATAACATATTTATCATTGCCGTCGAAATACATCTAATTTACAAATTACCCACGCAATTTGACATGAGGGCTTCGAGACTGGGTGGGTAATTAAATGAGACGTATGATACTCCTATACGCGTCACAGGGGGTCGGAATATACCCCACTCCGGTGTATTCGACAGGCGCCCAATACACGTCCACCTGCCGTGAGATATTGAAAACAGTGCCCGAAGCGATCCGCTTTTTTTATTAGCAACATTTCACTTGTCCCGGATTTTTGAGTGTTTCGCTGAAACGGGCTCCGTTGTCAAATTGCGCTGATATTTCACGCGGGTATCAGCTCTCGTTCCGATCGGGCTATTAGCCGATCGTTTCAACGGTTTGCGTTGTAAGGATATTGAAAATATCGAGGTCGAAATCTGTTACGGGTTATTGAGAAAGTATTATAAAATTCTGCATGCACCAGTTAATTAATATTCAGTATAAAGCGCAGGTACGTTACGTGAACAGCAGTTTTATTTGAAGATTTATTGAGTAGAGTTGCCATCTAGTCAACCCTGAACAGAACACCATCAACTACTTAAGCCAAATATTATAATTGTAATAGGGCGAAGTTAATTGAACATATAGGATTTAATACATATTATTTGGTTGTATACAAGGCGATATTAGACTGCAAAGGTATGTTTTTTTTGTAATTATGCATACAAGTTGTAAATTAATAGTCCTGTTTTGTAAACTTTAATCTTAGTAGCAAGCATATAAGTTATTCAGTCAATGATTGTTACTTATCATAGCAATTATTGTATTTCAAGGTCACACCCTACACTATTACATTCAGATTTACTTCCCAAGGATAAGAACCGCATAGTCCAAGTTGGAATTTGCTTTTGTATATTTACGTCCATATAAAGTAATGTTTTTGTCTCAGTGATTCTTAAAAAATAATTATCATTTGCTCGCCGAGGGAAACGTTGAATGGAAAATTTGCATATCTGAGAGTTTCCCGTAATATCCTCAAAGTTAAACGGTGGCTAATCTGCACTTTGTCAGCGTGGTAGAATACGGATAACTCATTGTGAAGCGGAACCAGAAATCAGTAGTTTAACAAATCTAAGTTCTGTTGATAACAATACAACTACTACTACAATCACCATCAAATTTGTATAATTTATAATATTGATTTTGATACCGTTCTTAGAGGCTAAGGTATTTCGGACAGTTATGCCGGTAAAAGGACATGTATAGACACATCGCCTCTAATACAGGGAAGAAGATCAAAGGTTTTTGGCTCAAGGGCAACGCATGTAGCCATAGAACGCATTTACTTGAGATCATACATAATGCGGTAACTATTCCCAAAGAACCAAAAAAAGTACTACTATTATAATTGTCATCATTGTAAATAATGAAACGGATATTCAGACTAATATTTTTATAAGATATATGTAGATCGAGGGGGCAGTCGTCAGACACCCAATCCTTTCACCTAGCGTGAGATATTGAAAACAGTGCGCGAGGCCATCGGATCGACCTTTTTTATTGTCAACATTTCACTTGTTACGCATTGTTGAGCGCTCCACTGAAACGGCGTACGTTGTCAAATTGAGCTGATATTTCAGGATCGTCGCTTGTTTCGATCGCGTTATTAAACAACCGTTTTTTTATTCTTCTACTTAGTTATAGTGTTTTTATTTACTTAACTTAGTTATAAGCTTAGGTACTATTTGTTTTATTAAGTATACCGTACTTCTTATGTTGTGAGAGAAGCTTTAACTAGCATTGAGACAGTAATGGGCTGTGATGATGATGAGGAAGTTTCCCTTAGATAAATATTATTTTGTTTTCTACTAATTAAAGTTAATGTTGTTATTGATTACGAAGTGTATTATTGCGTATAGTAACTTTTGTGTGAACTGATACACTAATATGTTTCATATAAATGGATTTCGAAATCTCTTTATTAATGATATTTTTAAGTAATTTTCGCGAGGTTTGCTGGTTTGCTGGTACCAACGTTAATAAATGGCGTTGGAACACATCAACTGCTATATCATTTAATTGAACGAATCGCAATGATAATTTTTGTTGTATAGTAATATTTAGTGCTAGCAATCTTTCATCGCTTAAATTCAAAAACTCCACGCCGAGTCCAAAAACCAATGTTGTAATGAACAGCTGATTTCTGGCGTTGTTTTTTCATGTTTTACCATCTTTAAGTCTCACGCTACTACGCGAACACACACATCGAAATTTCTGTGTATACGTTATACATACATAAGATATCATTGCCGTCAGTCGCCAATGTCAGTCAAAAAAACCCAACACCATAGTGATGGCCATTAACATTTTTTTTTACATTTATAGATATGAAATAATAATAACAGTGATCTGTTTATTTTTACCTTATTATCATTCATTCATAACTACCTCACATCACACTTATTAAAAACATACTACTTCACATCACACCTATTAAAAAACGAACCTACATTTAAATAGAGACTTCTACATCACATTAATTTCCTCCCACCCTTCGTTCTTAATTTTATCACAGTTGAAATATATCGCTCCTGTCTCTGAAACAAAACTGTTCTGCTACAGCGAGCTCTACAAACCCTCATACGAAATATGAGCACCTCGGATGAAAATTAAAAACAAAACCTGCAGTAACTAGGTGGGTAACAAGATCAGAGTCGTTCTGCAGTTTTAATTTACAGAATGTCTAGAGCTTTTTCCTCGCAGTGTATTTCCGCTGCGCTATTTATCAGCCGCTGCTGCCCGCCGAGCAATTACTGATGTCGCACTCCGCTGCACTGTTACCGACGCAATTACTAGATCCTGTCCTCTGCGAGTAGCTTCAAAAATATTTGTTTATACAAACATTAGTAGCTCGGCCTCGCTTCGTTTCGGAGATCATGTTTACTGTAACCGCGCACCGAACAATTGCTACTCGTTTTAATCAGGCGCTTCGGTTTGAATTATTATTGTTATCTTCTTCGTGAATAATTGTATCGATTAGTAAAATTAGAACAATGTACGTGTCTTATTTTGTGTACTGTCACATTTACAGGTAGTAGCAGTAACGAACTTTAATATCAACACTGCTTTAAGTCCTAATGTTTCATTAATAGTGGGTTGTACAACGTTGTTCTTTGAAATAAACATAATTATTAAATAAGTAATATAAATAGTAGGATTTAAAGTGACGTTCATAACAGCCAAGCTTAAAATGATTTTATGTACTTATAATATAAACATATATATATATTATAGAATTCACGCGCGTTGCTTTGTACCGTATATAAATAAACGCTCTATTACAATATTGTTTTCAATGAAATCAAATATAAAAAATAACTATACAAATACGCTTACTCTGATATTCTACGTACTAAGTACTACGTACTAAGACCGTATGTAGGAGGCACACAATTAAGTGCCTACATGCCTTTTTAATTAAGGCATGGACTTCTATGGGCCATCCGATACCCGAGTGCAAATATTTGCCTTCTTGTTTCAAATCTGATACTCCCTTACTCGGAAGGTCAATAACAACTGGCCTTCTGAGTCATTAGATCCTTTAGGCTGGAGTGTCTTTAAATAATGATGCCACGGTTTCGACTTCCACGGACGAGAACTACCGTACTAATTTGGTCATAATTTTATGTGCATATATTGTATATCAAACGTTCCCCTCGGCTATGCCCGCGTGTGAATGTGTTAATTTAGCTGAAATATACATAGTAATCTTTCCATAGAAATGAGATGTTTTTAGCAAAATTAGCCTATGGTACTCTTCATCCTCCCAACTATCTCCACACCAAAAACCATACCTCAAACACGCTCCGTTACGCCGTGAAAGAATGACAAACAAATATACTCCTCCATTTATAATAGTATGGATTATTTATATTACATACACAATTATTTGTATACTTGTTAAGGTCTAACATGACAATAACTTCAAAAACTTGATTTTGATTTCTAGTTCACTGGTTTATTATATATTCTACACTACTTTAGTGGTTCATACTAAATGGTATCAACGTTTTTGTCGTTAAGGTTTGACATAATAATCATTTCAAAAACTTAAATTTGATTTCTAGTTCACTTGTTTACTTTTTATATTCTGCACTACTTTAGTGGTTCATACTAAATGGTATTTACTTTTTTGTAATAACTACTTTAGTATGGATCATTAAAGTGGCATAGAAATCATAGATAAAGTAAAACTAAAGATTTCCATGATATGTTGGTTGATATGTATAATATGCAGTTAACTTCTCAGTATTCTATTTATCTTGCAATATTCCTTCATAGCATACATGCCACATACTTTATGTGATGCAAATATGTCAAGAATCAGCGTACATTTATCCGACTGCAATATTATAATATTCATGTCTGCTCACGTAGGAATGTACCTGATACCTCCCTTTCAACGCTGTAACGTTGAGGAAAGCAATTTAGAAACGAGGGTAAGCCGATGTAGAGTATCTATTATTTTATCCTATAACAGATCGTTGGCATGATGTGGCTATGTTTGATATTAAGTTTTTTATTCTGATGACTTTATATTTTAGTACGGTACCTAAAATAGTTTTATTGTTGTACACTTACAATAACGCCTACGAGGAATATAGTAGTAATATGTAACCATTTCCTAATAGCCTTATACCATAACTGTCCACTGTGCTCAGGTCTTCTCTCACTATGTGAAGGATACATGCCCTAATCCACCACGCTGGCCAAGTGCGGGTTGGCAGACATCACATCTTTAACGATTATGGAAATGTTTTAGATGTGCAAGTTTCGTATTATCTGGATCTTCAAAATTGTAACCAAAATACTTTCTTCTTTGAAATATGCAAATCTTCCGATCGACCTTAAATCGAACTCGTTGATCGAGTGTTAATTTTATCTGCCATACGTAGAACTTAAAATACGATGCCTAATTCTACTTATATTTCAGGGTTACATATTATCAAATTCTTGGACTATAAGTTTTGGTTATAGCAGGAATGGGTTGGCATCAGAATTTGAACGGATGAATAAATCTCTACAGACCACTCACGTAACGAACAATTATCAAATTTTGTAA
This sequence comes from Calpodes ethlius, assembly GCA_018251375.1. NCBI lineage: Eukaryota > Metazoa > Arthropoda > Insecta > Lepidoptera > Hesperiidae > Calpodes > Calpodes ethlius. The sequence continues at coordinate 1,342 of DWPA01004963.1, read as the reverse complement.
ATCCGTGCGGGCGTACAAAAACAAATGGTTAAACATTAAAATAAATAAAAAAAAGTACAGATTATTTTGAAGTATTATTATACGAATGAGCAATTTCGTAGCTCGTCTTTTGTCGGTTTACGCAAAAACTCGCTCCTCACTGAACGTCCTTAACGAGACTCCGAATAATAAAATATTTTTATCATAAATTTTCTTTGTTAAATACGTTATTTCAGAGAAATAAAATTGAGTCAACGCGGAGAGTCAACAATGCAGAACAAGCGAACGTCTCAAGAATAAAAATACAGGTCAAGTGTGTGTCGCTATTGTGCAGAGGGTCCAGTATGTAGTTAATATTAAGGATATGGGAAGGATCCTCCCCTCAAATTCACATAAGTTTTATATAGTGACGACTCTGATAATGATGTTTACTGATACTGGTACTAGATCTAGTTGGTAGTGATCCTTCCTACGAATCGAGGGGTCCTAGGTTCGTTTTCCGTTCACAGCAGACATTTATGTGTGAAAAAAAGGTTTGGTCTAGGGACATTGGTGTTAATGACATCTTATGTATTTCGTACCACACGCGACTGGAAACTCTAATGTTGAGATACAAGTGAGTAAGTGTATATATAATGTTGTTATAATTATTAATATGAAAAAAAATTAAACAAACAAAACCAAAATACTAATATTAAATTAAAATAAAAAAAGTACAGTTTTATATGAAATAATAATAATATAAGCGTATATCAATGGGACTAAATTGAATGATAATAAATAATTAAATTGAAAATATATATATTTTTTTAAATTGTATTTAACACGAACTGGTGACAAATGTGTGAATAATTAATAAGTATTTTAATTTTGTCATTGATAAATGCATGTATTAAATTATTTATACTTAACACTAATGTTCAGACTACAATTTTAAGCTGTCAGATAAAAAGACTCTCAGAGTGAGTTATTAACGTTAAGGTTTGATTCAATCAAAACCAATTTGCTTCAAAACGCAACTTAATGCTAAAAGCTTTCACTAAAAGTAAAATTTTAGTTTAAGTAAATATCAGCGAAGTAAAAAAAGAGAAACGTACACTATTTGCCTATATACGTGTTAGTTGTACGACATATCATAGTTGATGTACGTAAATTTACGGCCTCGTAGCCTAGTTGGTAGTGACCCTGCTTGCGAAGCGAGGGGTCCAGAGTTCGAATACCGGCCGGGACAGATATATATGTGACAGATAAATATTTGTTCTCGGATCATGGGTGTTAGTGACGTATTATTTGTGTTGCCCATGCCACCCGCGACACATGGAAACTTACTGCGGGTGTATGAGTATGTGTGTAACGTTTAGTT
>DWPA01004962.1:0-12295 GCA_018251375.1 Calpodes ethlius | reverse complement strand
TATTAGTTTATTAATCATTAATCCAATGACATGACAGTCGTAAGTGCCTTCTTCCTATATGCACAAAGAATACTATGAAGTCTCACAGTGTAATAGAAAAAAAAACGATTATTCATATTCGCATCTTGATCATTGGCATTGTTCACGAAATTAGATTTAAGTACATTTTAATACTAATAAGTCGATTCTTTCTATTTCACTACCAAAAAGTATTGTTTGTGAATATGGGCGAGAATGCTGGCCCGCTTGGTAGTAAGGCTTCACTTTCAGAGAAACTTCCCAAAAATCTCATCCGAATCCAAATATCTCTAATCCAGTTCCTAATTTAGTTACAAGTATTTAAATACAATACATTAATATTAGGCTGAGTTTCCACAAAATATGTGGGAGGTAGTAGGCGGTACGCGATGACATAACTCACGCGTAATGACCGATAATTCTATTGGCGGGTTTGTTCCTCACACACCGCCTCGCTACCTAGCACATATGGTGGAACGTCAGCGTTAACTGTTGATAATATATAAACAAATTCGCATATATAAACGTCTCATTAGCATCACTCTCGCTTGAACAGTGCGATATAAATCAATATGGACGTTCCAAGAATTGTGATTTTAAGTGCGAATCCACATAAGCAAATATTTAATATCTTTGGCAAGGACATAGATACCTGCTAAGTCATTCATCGCTTCGCTACTGCGAAAAATTAAATGTACTAATTAAACTAGGTACATACAGAGGTTCAGTTCATTTGTGATAAACATTTATGACATAAACACGTTACATATACCCGGCATTGATTGAAGCTAAAATTTAAACGCATGAGTACTTTTATTGACGATATATTTAAATAATTGAATGAATCTGTATCTAAAATAGAACATGTACTAAATTTACATTTAATTTAATTTCTGATTGATTATAAAACTAATTTTATCAGTTTCAAATTCCCAATGTTATTGTGTAATTCCTAAACAGAGTGTACAATAAACCTATCGCAGCCTATCGAAGGTGCCAAGCAACGTCGGCCACACACTGCAGTCTGGGAATAGATCGGCGATCGCTGATAGATAACTAACTTGATTCTCTGGTTCTACGTGCTTCGAATAGATCATTAAGAGCTCCACAGCAAATAACAACTAACACCAGAGTAGTTCGAAGCATATTGGTGCTCAAGATATTTCGCGACTAACGGTCACCCATCCGACAACTGACCGCGCGCGCAGTGCAAAGCCATTGCCATAAACCGTCCAACAGATAGAATAGCTTTTATAGAAATCACACTATTCGTATACCAAACGGCGTTACACAGAAATGTCATCCGGATTTTAATCAGATAAGTGAGCAAATTAAGTAAAATCGATAGGCGAGATAACGTATCTCTAGTTCACAGAATTTCCTCGTATCTATCTATCTATCTGTGGTCACTGACACTTGTCTACTGATGAAAGTATTATTTCTAATTATAATGAAAAGATAAAACTAGTTTTAATAAAACTACAAGTGGCGCGCCCCAGCTTCGTCTAGGTTAAACCGGCATTGCATCATTGTCCACTGACCGCCATCATAATTATAATTTTTTGGCCAAAAATATTTGTTTTTCGATTATATAAATTTATTTATTATATATTATTATTAATATAAAGAAGAACTCTATACGAAAATAATTTAGGAATTGTTAATTTTTATTGCTATCTTCATTTAACCGCTTAGAAGATAAGTAATTATTTTGAGAAAAAATGGTTACTGTGTGTTTGTTATCTTTAGAAGAAATTATATAATGATGTAGACTCCATTACGAACTTTTCGTGAGAACCAATGTAGCCATTACTCCCATTTAACACACGCACTCTGAAAAAACGATTTTAAACTATATTTTATAAAACAAGTTAAATTGACAAATGATACCAAAAATTACTCACGAAAGTACGCAAATAGACCGTATTTTCCCAATGCACGAGCATATCCATACCTGTGACACTATTAAATATAAAATTGAGGATAAAATATTTACGCTTTAAATTTATACGCGAGATCATTAAAAATATAACCTGACGTAGTAATACACAGAAAAAATGCAATAATATCTTCCAATTAAAATTCCGTAACATACGGATGGGGTCACCGTTCAAATGAGCAGCGACATATCTCACTATAATCTGAGATCGCTTCCAATATGTAGATTTAAGCTCTTTTTAAAAAATTATCTAAGACGTAGACAAGTAAAATTTTAATGATGTCAATTGATAGATTAAAAATCGAAGCAAGCTGTAAGAAGTTATCTTCTTAACTTCATACAACGCTAACAATAACTGACTGACTACACACATATTGAACCACACCTAGATCCATGAAACTTTGTACAAGTGTTCCTTTTTATTGATGAATTCGTATTATTGAGAACACCAGATCACAGCTATGCAATTATTGTATTGATACCAATTCTTGAAAACTATAAAAAAATTGAATAAAATAATTATCGCGAATGCGTATGATATAATATTTAAAAATGTTTTTCTTTTTCCGTAACAATGAGTTTGCTAAATTAAGTGTTATAGTTAGAAGTTTTTTTTTGTATTCTTACGGCATTACATCTACTAGTTGTAAGAATAACGTTGTACTGAGTGAATGTCAGTGGAGGGAAAGGTCCCAACAAGGTTACGGCCGCACGTGTCAGGAGAATTAGATACGACTTTTGGAAGTGGAATTCCCACTCCGGTACATGAGAATGTAACTAAGAAATTTACATAAAAACGATCGGCGCGCTTCCCCTTTCAAATCTCTTTAAAATTTAAACTCTGTGTGCCGAGCGGGATGTCCCAGGTTTGATCATCGCAAACACACGTGACAAATAATTTGTTGTTAATTGAGTAAAAATTATTTGTTCTCGAATTTTCTATGTTGCTTATAGTGTATCATTCGTCTGGTTGTCATACAACAAGGCATTTTTAATTTAAACACACTCGTTTTAATAAATAAATATTTACTACGGATATTATCACGCGCGAACCTAAACTCGTTTAAATTCTCCGAATAACAGTATCATGCTCACCAAACAAGATTTCAAGATTAATACTACACAGCGGATGTACTTAACCAAAACATTAATAATAGAGTTACATTATCTGCGCGTAAATGCGTCATTGAAACCGAATATTCAACAATGAATATTTGTACAAAACGAACGGGAGAAGAACTCGACTTGTTATTAAACCGCAGTTTCCACTTAAAGCTGTAACGGGAACGGGTTTATTTGATAAACAACCCCTATTATTGCCTCGCAACTACAAACATCAGCGCAGCTCAAACAACTTATGAATGATTCAAATTTATGCATCTAATATTGATCTTGCTTTAAATGCAGAGAAAACGTATATTGTTTATCGTGTGGGTAAAGTGTAGGAAAGAGAAAATAATACGTCACTGGACGTATCGACACTTTACTACTCTTATTCGTACATTCGTTTAAATAACGTGACTTCGTCTATACCCTGTTTACATCGCCATCAAATCTTTAAATTTTCAAGACAATAATAAAATGTTAACCTGTAAAAATTAAGGTTAAATCGTTTTATGGTGGGAGAAATTCGTGACCCCCATAAGCGGTCTCAGACTAGTCTAATCTGAACTAGCTTTATTACGATTGACTTGAAGTTTTATTTCAGCGGCTCCTACAACGCAATTCCACTTCACGGATATAACACGTAACAGTGTACACGTAACATAAATTGTGAAATGTGGAAGTGTACATTCACGCACATAAATATCATACCAATAAATTAAAACGATATATATATGTATATGTTTGTATGAATGCATGTATTTTTGTAAGAATGTTTAATGGTCCCTGCGTAACTGTACACGCTAAACATGCCTTCTTGCCACCACTTTTCAGTCTCAGGTCTGATGGAAAGAATTTCTTTAGAAATAAGCAGTATCTTTGTACATCATCATCCAGAAATGAACATTCAAATATCTTCAAATAGCTGATAGATAGAATTCGTATTTTACATCATAACCATGCTTTTATCTTTCTGTAAGTAAATTACTTATTTGTATATAAACAATACAAAAAAAATACATAATACGTAGAAATAATAGTACAGGTGTATGTATGTATGCTCTGTAATTTGAACGTGCAACGTTTTAAAACGCCATAAAGCGGCTTTTACTTAGCTTGGGCTATTTAAAATTCCACCAAGGACCCAAGTAAGGGTCAAGTGACCCATAACTCTAAACCCACATGAAAGCCGCGTACAACATTATATACTAAATTTACATTTTTTCCTCGAACTATCTATTACGTCTTCCTCCTTTACGAGCTCTTTTAGTAACCACTTACAATTCATGTAATGTATATCGAATCAAAAAAACTTAAAAAACATTACCGGAATTCTAACCGATGTCTCTGGTTTAAGATTTCCTGTTTAAAAGTTACTACGTATTATACCCATAATTATTTTAGCAGATATCAGAAAATCTCCCACTTCTACATAGAATCGATGAGTAATACAGATAATGAGATTCTTTAACACATAATATAACACATGTGGTTGAGATTAAGGAATGCCTGAAAAAACAGGTAAAGAAATACGATACCCTCGAGCGCTTAGCTTTAATACTCATTCTAAAAGCGAACATCTGTTGATTGCGATATTGCCATAGACAAACCGACCCACGAGAAAAAACTAATGGTTCATAATGAGCTCCGAAAGGTCAAAATAAATAAAATCGTTTCAACGTTATTTTGTGCGCATTAATTTTGAGATGGATGGATGCCATAACGAGGAAAAATAATAACTTGTATATTTTAGTGAAAGCCACTTACTTTTGATTTTTGATTGGTGCTTCCATCGGCGGCGGCGGGGGCGGGGGCGGAGGCGGCGGTGGAATGGGAAGCAGTGGAGCCGCCGGGGTGTTCGCAACCGGCGCGGCGGTCGGAGCATCCGGGATGTCGGGCAGCGAAGCCGGAGGTTCGGGCTTTACGTCAGGCAACTCCTTCAAGTCGGGTAACTCCGGGATTCCGACGTCCTGAGGCAGCGTTCCCGGTGCCACGGGAGTGGTGGCCGCGGATGGCGCGATAGACCCATCGCCGATGACGGAGTATTGCACGTCACCAGCTATGCCCGGCAAGTGTGGCAGATCGAGGGGCATGTCAAGTTCAGGGACCTGTCACAAATTGACGATATTGAGATATGATACAAACAGGGCCATCATCCAGAAAGAAGTATAAGTTTCCTACAGACGATGCAGTCCTAGATATTAATACACCTACACAATTAACAGATTCAGGAAAACCATGACGCAATTTACTATAATCCTTAGCATTACATAATACAGGACAGAAGAGGATACCGCTTGTTAACTACGACACTAATAAACCAGTTTATATATAAGATATATCACAAAACAAATTTACAATATTGTAATACGGACATTTGGAGAGGATATCTAGCGTTCTAAATTGAAAGATACAATAGGCCCGCTCTGCGCTCGAAATCATTCATTTATTTTGTTAAAAGACTTCACATTGACGATATATAATTTTATTTTGGAAAATAAATATTTTTTGTAACACACATCATATATCAAATTTCCCTCTTTATGCTTTTTCTCCAAATAAACTGTTACTACTAATGGCAAACGTATTAAAGTTGCCTAAGGAGGCCGCAAATTGGGAACAACAAGATTATCCTTCGCATTTAAATTTATGAGGAAGATTAAGCAAATAGCTGTTAACGAATAACAACATTTACTTCCTTAACGAGCGTTAAGTCTTAGTAAAACCAATAAATACTTATTAATTGTCAATACATAAACAGGCCATTGGAAAATTACATTTAATTGAAATACTCAAAAATAATAATTCGAATTATTCAGTTAAAATACATTGGAGATATTTCAGCGCGGGAAATAAGAAATGTTAAGTATTTATTTATTATAAACACGACAACAGAAATTTATATTTAAATCCGAAATTTATATATCAGAATCGTGTCAACTTTTTTTGACATAAAGATAAATATTATGCCAATGTGACTTTTATGTCAAAATATATGTCAGAATATAAATAAAACTTACCAAGCCCATGCCCGGCGCGTACATGTATTCGTCAATTTCCCTTTTCAAAACATTCCTCTTCATGATAGATGGCGGAGCGTCTTCTAATGAACTCTGAGTTTCCACACTGCTGTGCACCGTTGGTACGTATGGTAGCGCTTTGCTCTTAGTGTCGAGATACGGACTTTCATCCGTGTTAAATATTAGAAGATCACCAACGGACGTCACGTTCTCTATAACAGCGTTTACATCGAAATCTTTTCCAGACTTCATTTTCGTTTCCGCGACTTTTACGTGAAAGAAATGGAGTTTTTCCTATAAAAACAAAACGTCCAATTAGTTTTTAGCGAACTTTGAACTCCTTAAGCTATTAATGTTTGAATAGTTGAATAAGTGAATACCTGAATCCCTTTTTCGTTTGATGGCCTCTGAGGTTTTCCACTCAAAGTTATTTTGTGAGGCTCGTGTTGGTATCCATTCAAATCGAATAAAGATTGATAGTGTTCATGTACAATCGAGGTAGGATATTTTGCACTTGAAAATATTTTTATCGCTTTCTGCATGCCCGAAAGTTTTTCTACTTTCGTTTTAGACATTTCGATTCTTTCCTTAAGTTTGTTTGTTTTGTCCGTGTTCAGTTTAATTCTGCCCATTACTCGTGAAAACACATCATCGACTATTCCGTTGAGATTATCAAGAGTGTTCGCGATCTGCAGTACAGTTTCTTCCATACTAAGATCACTGGGTATCAAGTTGACTTTGTAGATACCTTCCATTGTTAATAACTATATTATTTGGCAGGATTTTCCTGGAACAACCAATCGTTGTTTAGTTTATAATGCTAATAATGTTTGCTCTTTTTTTTCATTAAAAATAAAATGACAGCATATTTCCAAGAACAATAAATACATTATGGTTAAAATAATGGTTTCGGTTGGTTTGGGTGCAATGTTTAGAGTAATTAGTAGTAAATAACACAATATTTTCTTACCTACTAAGCTTCTTTTAAATCACCTAAAATAAATTAATAAGGCACAAGATTTATCACTAGACGATATATTCCACATACTGTGTGAAAACTTTCAAGTCCAATGTTTTATAATAGCACTTGATTAAGCTACAAGTTCGTTTACTATTTACAAATCCGTCACTAAAGTTCTATATTATCAATACACTATTATACACAATTGACTCAATTCTTAGAGGAAGTTCGCGTCGTCGAGTCAGCGAGAAACGAGTGTAAATTATCATTGACGGGGTCAGTGCTCCAGGAGAACCGACAATATGCGTCGGGAGACATTGTGGGGTCCAATATAGCCGACTCATCGGCGTGCTGCCCTCCCGACAGCATGTTGTTGAGATGTTTGTTTATAACTACGTCACCGGGACTCACGTAGCCGCTCGATGTAGGCGGTTTTAATGGCACAGTATTGCGTACTTGAGGTTTGAGACTAGGCAAGGCGTCCAATGACTGTAATTGTATGTAGCTAGTGTCAGCTCCCGGCTTTGTAGGAGGTGGCAAGGATGGCATCGTCGGCAAGCTTTCTGGGCCTAAAACTTTTGTGGGCCCTAATTTAGGGAAATTTATCATAGATCTAGATTGAGCTTCTTCGGGTAGAACATACCCGGAAGAAGGCGTCGGTGGATTTGCCATAGGCGGTTGTATCACACCAGTTGTAAATATAGGTGGTGATAACGCCGCCATCACGTAACTAGATCCTGCAGGTTGAGAGGACGTAGTCGCGGGCGGACTTTTAACGGGAGCAGGTGCAGACTGCACGTATCCTGTCGCGGGATTAACCACAGGTTGTACATATCCACTTGCAGGATTTTTTGTAAAAGCCTTAGGAAAGTATGGAGAGTTCTCATGTGAACTTTCAGTGTCTGCCTTCTGTAAATCTTTTTCCTTGGTATTTTTATCTTCGGCTGTCACTGGTTCTACCTCCAAGTGTAAGGAGGAATTTGATCCATCATCTGAAGTAGATGCTTGTCTGTCAATCTGACCCCGTGATGAATCAGATAAAGCGGTACTATCAGTATGATCACTAGCAGCACATATATCACTCTTCTGCTTATTGTCAGTAGTAGAGACTGTTGTCTTGCTATTCGGCAATAATAGCATTTCATCAGAAGATGGTTTTTCGTCCTTATTATTCGGATTCCAGCCCCCATAGGCGTACTTTGATATGTCTTTCTCTGGTATCCCAAGACCATTAGGCAAAACAGGTTTAATGTCCTCCATCTTTCTATATTTCTTATAAAATTTTAATGAACCATAAACTAATCCAATCATTGTGAAAATTCCCATAAAAATTATGGTCATGGTCAAGCCTCCTCTGCTTGTGCAACCCATCGTAGCTGGAGGACTCCATTCACCAGGATACAGAGCTGAAGTATCATTTTTTAATCTTATTGGTAAAGTAACATTTCCTGTGCCTATGACACCATGATTGTAATCTTCATCAAAATTGACTGCCCTTACTTGATACTTTCCTGCTGAAGTCACTCCTTCACAATGACCATATCGTAATGTAATTGATAATTCTGTAGTGTTCATTAATTCTATTGCTGTATCATCTATGATTCTTTGTATTTGATACATATCAACTGTGCCACCTGGTATTAGAGGAGGTTCCCATGTGAGCATAGGAGGATTGTTTATTATCGATGGTGATTTTAGTGCACTGGGGGGGCCAATCTTTGTTCTAACAAATATACCTGGAGTTGGGCCTGGTTTTGAACATAGACCTATAGGTATATTGCAAGCGCGTACACTAAGTGAATAGTTTGTAAAACCTGTTAATCCCGTAAGAGTCACTTGTCTTCTTGATATATCAGTCCCAGATACCTCATCTACATAAAATTCTTTATCATAGTTATAAATAACATATTTACCAATATTACCATTTCTCTGAAGTGGTTGGTCCCAAGATATAACCAATGAATCATTTCTCACATCAGAGACCCCAACATTAATAGGGTTTGTCGGTGTATCTTCAGTTGTGGTAATCACTGCAGTAGCATTTTCTATATTCTTTTGGCCATATGTAGTATTGATAGCTAAAGTAAACTGGTATGTTCTAAATGGAAGCAAATCTTCTATGAGCACTTCCATCTGCTTTGGGTCTGATATAAATTTATATTTATTTTCATATGATTTGTCACAGAAGCTGCTTGTCTGCACTATGGGACAGTAGCTTATATTATAGCCAGTAATTATTCCATCTTTGAGAGCACAATCCATCCGCCACCTTAGAAGGACAGATGACTTGCCAGGCACATCATACATGAGCTGAACTGGAAATTTATACATGACAAAACCATCTTTTGATATATCACACATAGCCCATACCATGCCGCTAGTCTTTGTACCGTTATTGGCAGATATTGCAAACTGATACCTGTACTCTCTAGGTAAGTCAATGATGTGGTTATTCTTCTTTGGATCAAGTACAGCAAAATCCATGCGACCAGAGCATATTTTAGTAGCATTATAATGACACCAAAACAATGTATAGTTATCAATATTTTTGATTCCAACCCAAGATAATTCATAGGTACCATTTTCATATGCTACTTTGGTAAACGAAGTGAGGCCTAAAGACTGTGTATCTTTTTTGGCAGGGATATACAGGTGGCTACTATTTAGGGATGAACCATTCGCATTGACAGACCAAACATTTACATCTAAAGCTTCAAATGATACCTCTTTGATAATGAAACTTAAACTCTTATTCTTATCTGGATAAATAATTGGAAAAGTTTTGTTTCCTTGTGTAATAAGAACTTTATATGTAAAATTTGCTCCAGCTTCTTCATATTCCTCTAATTGCTTCCAATACACATACACAATTCTCTTGTCTGCAAATATTCCCTGCTCAAATGCTCCAGCTATCATGTCAGGTGGTCTCCGAGGTCTCTCACTAGCAGTATAAAAGACTATATAACTGAAATCTGACCAATACTCACGCTTTACAGCTGTCTTTGACTTGATATATATTCTCACTTCATACTGCATATGTGCATAGGGGAGATTGCTGAGTTGAAACTTATATGTTTCATTCTTAGAGTGTAATGTTGAAGCATCCACGCTATGGAAATATGTGGTATTATCAATTTTGGCTATTTGATACTCAATTATATGTTCAACTCCATGTGGAAGTAAGTCAACCATGTTATTAGGAATGCTCCACTTCAGGCCAACACTGTGTGTTCCATTCTTAACAACCTTCAAATTAAAAGGGGGATCTGGTTTTACGATTGAATAGTGGTCTATAGCAAAACTTTGATTGTTACAACCAAAAATATTGCAAGCCGTCATATAGAAGTACTGAATCGCCTCCAGCTGTCTATATCTTGGTTTGCTGGTCGTATTCCATATGCAATATGCGATCTTTGTGCCAGCAATTTCTTCTTTCTTGGCAACACAGGGTGGCACGACATGACTGCCTTTTATAACAAATGTGAGATTATAATTTACACAGGTGTTTGTGGCCGGATAGGTCCATGAACAATTTAGTTTATCAAGATTTCTTGATATACAATTAAAGTCGGTCACGTTCGGCGGTGGTGACTCCACGAGAACTCGATTTACGCAGACTTTGGCAGTCTTCTTGTTTCGACAATAATATGCACTCAGCTGTTTCTCTGGACGTTCGATATACAGTCTTCTCGTGGTGTCGTTGATCCGCTCCGACTCCAGGTAGTTACCGGCTAGCGTGAACTCGAGATCGTCTGAAGTATAACTCTCCGCTACACAAAATATTTCCAGCGGTTTCCCGTACAGGACTGAGATCGTCCCGATCGGGTAGGTGGCCACTGTAATGTTTACACCCAAACATTCTGAAAATATGCACGGCAATCCAATCACACATTTTAGTAGAATACACCAAATCCATGATCGTAGCGGCGGTCTCTTCCTCGAATCACTGCACTTCGTTCGCTTGTTACGCGTATCTAAGCAATTGTTTGCCATCACTGACGAAAATGTCCTAACTGTTCATTGATGTCCACACCATTACGATTCGTGACACTAGCTGTTGTTTCTAAAGAATTGCGAGAAACGATAACACATTCCTTATTTTTTATCTTGCGAACTCAATGGCGCACTGTATTCCCGACACGATGACACAAGGCTGACTGACTAAGCTCCGCCACCAAACGAAACTTTTATTTGTCTATCATCACTACTAATTCTTACTACAGAATTGAATGATTTATTAGCGTACTTAAGGAATGGGACGAAAGTCTCGGAAGATACGTGAAAATGTAATACGCTATAATTTGTGACTACTTACATAAAATAGAAATAAAAACTTTGAAGAGTCTGAAGTATTTCTAAGTAACGCCAACTTCACTTCAGTTTTTGCGCTAGTGATGTGCGCATTGCGCGTTCAGGACTGTATGTTAAACATAACACTATAGTATAAAATAATCGAATAGAAAGAAATTAAATCATAGTAACAAAACTAAAGACTTTTATAAAGACATCTAAGTCAGTTGATTAATGTAAATAAACATACGTTTAAATTATTAGATTGAAATAACAGAGAAATAAATTCTATACTATTTTAAATAGAAATATTGAAGTTTATTTGGTATTTCAGTTGTTTAAAAAATAACTTTAATACTATTAATAAATTAGAAAAAGAATATTATATATTCTTTTGCAGTTTTTGTATATTATCGAATATTTAAGTTTATTTTATTATAAATATTTATGAGTAAAAAACTACTTTTTTCTTTACTTGTGCCATTGTATTGTGAAAATTTTATAATTACAATTATGTAAATAAAAATAATATGTCTTAAAAATTACATAATTTATACGAAAACACATTCTTTGGGCATTTACAATTATAAAAACGGTAATAATTATTCGATTTAGATATTCTAAATCGATTCAAACTGACGATTTTTAAAATGTCAATGTCAGTTTTTTTACATATTAATATTTGTAGTGAAGAGGTTTTATTTTTGAGATAATTTATGAATTATTATCTCAGTGTGTCAGATATTAAATGTTAAATACTCTGGTCGCAGAACCGAAATGCATCTAACTGATCGAAATGATCTAACTGAACATATACGATTTCTTGATTCTTTACCATTCGACTCGACATGAATTATGATTTTGAAACCGTTCAAATTTAGTATAACGATTATTTTACGGATTACGTTATAAGAGTTTTAAGCTAAAAGCAAAAAATACAGAGAAAAAACATTTCTCTTTTTA
>DWPA01004961.1:0-12298 GCA_018251375.1 Calpodes ethlius | reverse complement strand
AAATTGGTTGTACTAACTTAGAAACCTTCGTGGGCTCATGCACCACAACTTTGTTAAACATCATCACATGGTCAAATGCATAGTTTACGATTCGATAAAGGACATACAGAGAAACATTCATTTTTATATAATAGAAGATATATAAATAAGTATCCCACGAAAGGTAACCCGCTATGTCAAAAACTTTTTGGCAACTTAATGCTCTACAAAAAAATTGTATTATACTATAAAGAAATATTGAATCGCCTAGTGGATAAAAATATTAATATAGGCACACAGAGTATGTACCCTAAGTAAAGCGTTTATTTTTAACAATACCTTCTCTAATATGTGAAGGCCAGCGCGGCGTGGCTCCCAGTGGCGCCCCCTCTGTAATGTTCGGCAGGTAGCTTCCTCCACTGCTAGTGCCACGTTCTCCTGGTTACATTAAATTGAGGGTAAGGGAAATTACGGGAACGGTTGCGCAAACTTTTCAATAGATGGCGCGACTAGTTATTTGGGACAACGACGAATAGTCTAGTAATGCTATAATTTTTTTAAAGTATTCAACCACAACTTTTCCCACACTTGAATGTATTCATAACTTATAAATATGCAACCGATGTAGAAGATAGCGTGATTCAGGCGTGACGTCACCTTGCTAAATAAAATTTCACCAAATTTTTAACGTGAAGCTTAATATAAATGGTATACAGTAAACATAACATGTATATGATGATAATAGTAGAGTAATAATATAAAAGTTATAAAACTGACTGTTAGCGGATGGCGGATGGCTGGACCGTCTGGTGCTGGTTTCGTCGTCGTCCGACGAGTGGCTGGAGGCCAGGTCGAGGCTGCGAGCGCTGCCATCACTGTCGCTGTCAGTGGCCTCAGTACCCTCCGTGCACTCCGTGGCCTCCTCCCGCTCTCCGCTCCGCTCGGCAGCCCGTTCCGCTTTGCGACGTCGGCGACTTTCCTCTGTATATGTCAAGTATTTTTGTGGCAGAAGCGTCTTAAAATTATATTAGTGAGTAGTATGGGATTGAAATAGAATAAAATATTGAAATTTGTAAATCAGATATCTTCCATTATAAATTATACTGTAATGAAATAACTTGAAACTAATATTCATATGGAATATGGAATAATGGAAAAAATCGCTCCAATTTTGATGTCATTTAACAATCGAAGTAATACTTCAATTCTGTGTACGAATGTTACACTGCATTAAAAAAATACGTTTTAATTTCGTCACATAGAATTTCAAATATAAAAATATTCCTAAAACAAAATAGCATCACGTAGTCATTACCGTCCTTCCTGGTGTGCAGGGAGGAGTCGAACCCTCGGAGGTAAGCGGGCATGTCGCTGGCGCTCGTGTTGTAGTTGGACGTCGACGTGCTCGTGTGACGCAGCTGGCCGTCGCTGCGGCTGCGGCACGGAAATATACACGTTACAAAAATGAAGTGTAACAAACGTATTATAGACACTCGTTACAAAAATGTAACGTAACAGATGTATGGTAAATACTAGTTACAAAAATGTAAATCACCAAATTTATTAAAAACATTCGTTATAAAGACTAATAATGTAACGAATTAGTTTTTTTAATCTATGATACAGTCGACGAACCGAAACGAATTATTTTTAAATTCGTATTTAATTACAGAAAGTATATGACAATTTTCCCCCTTCAATACAAATGAATGTACATGAAAAAATAAAATAGAAATTGGATTGTAAATGTCGTAAAATTATAATAATGGAGCAATGCGGACGTCAGCATCACCTGTACGGGCTAGAGCTAGTTTTCGTTGTAGACCGGGAGGTGGTCGAGGAGGCCGATATGCCAATGTTGCGCAACTGGCGCCCGGCCTCGGCCCCGCTGTGGTACGCTAGAGCCGATCTATCGTGGAAGAACCAACAAAAAATAATATAAATGAAAAAAATAAAACAAAATATTACGATGAGTAAAAACTAGTAACGTATAAATTTAAATAAATTCAAAATATTAATGTTTAATGAAAGTTGGTAAAATGAAATGACATGATATTTTTCTATACCCCATAGTGTTCTGACTGCTCTACTTCAATGAAGTCCACTGGATATTTAAACGTATTTGTGAGCATGTGTATGTGTGAACATGAATAAATTTTATTAATCCAGGTCTGTACATAATTATTATACCTACATACTTATGTCTTGCCAATAAACTGGACTAATTTCAACGCAAACAAACTTTATGTAAAAAGAAAAATAAATTGATCCAGGAAAACCTTTAATATAATTACTAAAACTTATTACACCTACATGAAGCTATTGTATAATATAGTTAATTACAAACAGGAATTTGGCGCTAATAACTTATCCCAATTTTATAAAAAAAAAACAGATACGATATTTTTTGTTAGCCTGAATTCGTACTAAGTTCCACAAGGTTACCCACCGGTTAACTTGAGATAGGTTCTGAGCGCTGGTGCTCACTATGACAGAGGTGTCAGCGAGCGGCACCTTCTTGCCGAGGCATCGGAGTATCGTCCTGAAATATACATACAATGTTAGTACAGGCGTTAAAATACATGTACATACACAAGACGAGTGCGTGAACCACCTGATGGTATGTGGTCATTATCGCTCATGGACATAACCTCATATGTTGCCGGCCATAAAGAAAGGGGAAAAAGAGGAAGAAAAAAATGTAAGAAACGAGATGTATGCGGATTTTATTTTAAATCTCATATACTGTTAAATGTATCCACGTTGTATGCTGAAACCATGAATACTGTCCACTAGAAAACGATCTATAATCAAAATTAGATTGCGATTCATATCGCCCAAAAGTTACTTTCCACATTTATAGAGCGTGCGTAGTTCTTAAAAAGGGTCTGAAAATGTTAATTCTGCTAACAATCTTTAAGTATTACTATGTATTATTCTTTAAGAGAGGTATATAAGGGGAGGGGCTTCCGGTTTTCTTATTACCATTATAAAATGAAATATGGTATGATCATAGCTGCATACCGTTTGAGGTTTTGCCTGACGCGCATGTTGAACGCGATGTAGCCGAGCGAGGCGGCGGCGGCGTGCAGCAGCACCGCGCCCGCCAGCAGCGCGCTCAGCACGTCGCGCCGCCCGCCCGCCTCGCTGCCCAGGATGAGCGCGCTGGCCCACGCCACGCACAGCAGCGGCAGGCACACGATGCTCACCGCTAACAGCATCCTGAGTACGTTCACCATACATATTTTACTTCGTGTACGGTATGAGGGTTTTTCGTCCTCAACACGCTTGGCTAATGCATGTTGGTGACCGCAGTAGGTGGTCACAAGTTCTCATGAAGAATTTATTTTTGTGATGGATTCAGACGGCTTAGGACCGCCCATTGCAATTTCTATTTAACCATTGTGTTTTCAGAGATAAAAAAAAAATATGGATCCAAATCATTAATATTTTTTATTAAATTCAAGATTGAAGCAGGTAAAATTATCAACAATAACGCCGTCAGATGCCGAATTTGTTCATTGTAGATTCACAACATTCTAACTAGATGGCGTTAGTCGACACATCGATCATTATCATTAATGACATTATAATTTAACAAAATAACAAGTAAGAAACATATAAATAAGAAAATAACATTAAAGTTTATTATTATTTTAAGTTTTACCTTAAATTGCCAAATCCAATAACGTGGTCCCGTACAGTGAAGGCGGCGCGCGTGGCGCCCGCCAGGCAGACGAGTGCGACGGTGGCGTACACCGCCGCCGGGACCACCACCCACCACACCACCGGCTCGTGGCAGCTCACCCAGCAACTGTTTAATCATCATAAATATATAAATAGTTACATGTATATTTACTACACATTTACACTAATATAATCTTCTTATGAAAATAATCTAATCTCACAATCATTTAACAAGAAATAGCCATGATTTGGACAAGTCTTCGTATTGTCTTAGTAAGGTGTAATTATCTTTTCCGTTATGACGAAGTACCTTTTTAAACGTTGGTATAATAAAAAAACTTCCATAAGCATATTTACGAGTACATGAATAATTTTTTTTTTTTTTTTTATTTATTAACTTCACAGCTATCATTACAGGGATTCCTAATGCGATAGAGTGGCAGTTTTTTTACTTACATACTAATTAAATTAGGTATCATATTTTGAATGTGAATATAAGATTAGATTATTGAATATTGTCATAACATTACAAGTAGCTTTAACAATGTACTCACAACAGCGCGTTCCCGTACTGGTGCTGGTGGTGCGCGGCGGCGAGCGCGAGCGCGACGGCGGGCGCGGCGTACGCGGCGGCGAGGTGCGCGGCGAGCGGCCCGTGGTTCACGTCGCGCACCTCGCGCACCAGCCGCCGCACCTGCCACGCGTCCGCCGCTGCCCAGCCCAGCGCGCACACCCACCAGTAGTGCAATGACATCGCCACCACCTTACACGCGAACTGTACACACACATACTCACATATACAAATAAACATTCATACACTCACATAAACATTTATGTAGGTGTGTTGCAGCAACTGCATCCCACTGGATTTTAAATGTCTTCCAGTACATGTATAGTTTAGAAATGTCCCTACATATTAGGTATTCGCCCCTCCACCACACCGTCCAGAACCTACTACCAGAAGCGCTTAAGTACATTTTCAAAGTATAAATGAATACGTGTGTAAATGACAAAGACGCATGGAGCTGATTAGTTCGGTAAGCGATTCCGTTCACGTTACAGTTTTTTTTGCACTGCAACCGATTCATTTGATTTGTTACAATATATTTGTTATACAAGAGCAAAAGGTGCTAAGGCGTTTCTTTCGCTGTTCCTAGTTTTTAATTATATGTATAGTATTTTTTTATACGGTGCGATATTAACATCAAGTAAAATAAAATAAAAATATAAATACGAGTACATTTCTCTAAGAAATTATCAGTAAGTTAGATCAACCTAGTATACTAACCTCATTTTGCACCAAAGGATTCCTCGCCTTCAATGCTATCACGTAAAGAAGCTCTGCCATGAACACGCAGAATATCAGGTGCTTGTGTATCGAGTTGGAGACTGTGGAGGCGCCGCCCCTCATGAGGCACAGCGCCGCCCACGTCGTCAGCAACAACGGCAAGGACACGCTGAACGCCGTGTATGACGTCACAGACTCCAGTAGCGACGGCTCGGGAATGAACTGTGTAATACAAATTTATTGTAATTATTATATAATCTATATACAAATAGACAACTACCAAGGAATTCAATAATTTCTAATTCTTTAATCAACCATTTATTGAGGAATTTTAATTGTTATGAATGCAAAAAAATTTGACTGCGCAATAAAATTTTTGGCAAGTACGCTATTTCATACCGTTAAGATATGTCTATGTCCTTACCTCGATATCCACTTCATCTACCAGGACAGCAAAAGTAGAAAGATGGTTGCAGGTGCAGTTGATCAGCAGGGGATCTCCCGAGTAAGGAGACCAGTCGTAGTCTATTTCAGTGTGGCACCCAACGCGGGACCATTCGCCAGTTCTACGAATTTCAATAAAATTATAATATAATTAGATGGTCAATATTAAGCAAAATTATCCATAATTTGAACGAAAAATAGACCGTCTAAAGTTCCAAACAGCTGTGACTTCGGATGCAGTACGCAAACTTAAAAACAAAATTTACCTAAAATTACTGTTTTCAATTGTATAAAAATCTAAATATTTTTCAGAAGGAATACCAAAATATATAATTGTCATATGTCATAGACGGCTCCCGAATGTGATTTTACTGTGAGTTGTCTTGAAGATGATTTTCCTTTCTTTTTATTAAGAATAAATCATTAATATAACGTTGCTTACCCTCTTAAAGTCGACCAGTGAACGCATTGCGGGTTTGTCCTCGATCCGAACGTTTCCTTATCGATGTCCAGCCACATCTGTAACCTGATCGGCTTCTTCAACCTGATCCCACTTAGACTCTTATACACCAGCTTTTTCTTCCCGACTTCCTTGCTTGAGTTTCCGCTATCCTTGCTCTTGGAATCCGGCTCCATTATCAAGGCCATAACTTTTGGACCGTCGTTCTCTAATTTATCAGCTATGTACGAGGACTCGTTCTCTTGGAAGTTGTCAGGCGCGTACGCCTTGTCCTGTTTCTTGTATGCTGGCTGTATGACGACAGGACCGTGGTTTTCGTGATGCAAGTCCTCTTCTTTGGACGACCAGGTGTTCTTGGTGTTCGTGGTTGTGCTTATATGGTTGTTTGTTTGCGTTTGGTGTGGTTGGCCTTTGTTCACGTACGTTATACCTGAGACAATACGAGGGGCATAAACTAAAAAATTAAGTCAAATTAATCTGGTTGCAGAGAAGTAAAATAAAAAAAATGCTATCCACCGTTGATTGCTATTTCCATATAAAAAACTATAATATAAAGAAACGTATAAAAATTAATTTGGCATAAATCAAAATATTTATATACGTAATAATATTAATATGAATTATGTATATGAAGATACGATAAAAAATAATTTGCCACCGCACGAGATCATTTTAAATTCATTACCTTCAATATCCTCCATGTTATTCTCTAGCGAATTATCCTCATGAGCTTCCTTGATCCAGACGTACTCCGGGACGAACAGCGCCACCTGGAGGATGGGCGAGCCGACCGTGATGTTGACCCCCCACCGCTGGCTCACTGACTCGTCGAAGTGTAGCGGCATTAGCTGCGAGGTGTTCCTGGAGTACTGGAGGTAAGAGAACACCGCTCGGGACTCGTAGTTACTCTCTAAACTCTCTGTGGAATACCATGAAATGGAAATAAAAATAAATATATTTTTTGTGGAATTATGCCCTGTTGGTAACTTTATGTATTTTATACTGATGTTTTGACTTAATCGAATTAATAAGCAAAAGTGTTCGTCGTCGTTGAAAAATAAAACATGTTTCACGTATTTATAATTAATATTAAATATTGCTTTAAAAATATGTAAGTGTGTAAGCCGATATGAAGCCTATACTATTGGTAATGGTTCAGAAACCTAGCGCCTGTAACATTATTTCCAATTAAATTTATGTTATCACAACACAAACAAGCATGATTTGAGAACATACATGTATGTCATAAAAACATTTATCAGACAAATATCGAATCCGAGATTCTCCTCTTTGCAAGGTCATCAACTACGTAACTAGATTATTGAACATAAATGAATATCTTGTACTCCAAAATCATTAAAAACATCAAGGTTGTCTGGAAGAGACCGCTGTTTAGGGATAACCACGCCTATTGCACGCATATATCTCTACAATTAATGCTTCTATAAATTTTATTGGCGCAAAATACAAATGATTAATATTTGTACAATAACAATACCTTGAACATTATTATTGTTAATTCCCAGAAGATCCAAGGGCAGCAGCACCCGCGAGTACTTATCGAACTTGTTTTTGTTCTTCACATAATTATTGTACTTGGGGAAGGACACAGTAGGGCTGGAGGGCTTCTTGTTCTTGTTCTTCCCGATGTAGTAGCCTGCGGTCTGCAGCGGCGAGTGTATGAAGGCCGACGTATCGGGCAGTACGACTCGCTCCGTCGTGTATGAATCGCCGCCGAAATGGTTCAATTGGGTCGGTTCGAAGCCGTATATCGATTCTGCTGTTACGATGTCCACGCCGATTACTGAAAATGAGGGATATTTTTTGAACTGTGAAAATTAGTGCGTTATTCACATAATAAGTTATGTTTTTTTTTGCTTTATACCATATATATACTATATATATATATATAATAACAGGAATTTATATGCCACATACACTAACACGAACGTAGTGACTTTCTGTGTAAGCAGGGTTAGTGATTACATACATTGGCAATAGAATTAAGGATCTTTCACACTTTTAGCAAGCAAGGAACTAGAAATATAATTAGTTCGCCAGATATAATGATCATTGATTGGATAATTAAACTTTTTGCCACGCGGGGTCACCAATATATACAAGTCACTGGAATAGACCTCAAAGGAGCTACCGTAAGTAATCGTGTCACACATAGATGATATGATAACTCATATCCTAATAGTATTTATTATTTAAATACAAAATAAAAGTCTTCCATGACTGAAAATCGTACGCCTTGTATTGCAGGGTCACCTCTGACATTAAATTTGTAATTGAGCCTCAGTATTGCAATTTGGTGTAATTTTAAATTAGGTCGGTTTTTCGTCAATCCGGTATAAAATAAGATAAAGATTGATTGATTGATTGAATAACGCCGCAACCTACGGATTTCCGGGCTGCAATCCCTAATCGAGCCCCAGTATTTGGATATATTGAATAAGAAAGATGGTGAAAACTCAATATAAATGGACAGTACAAGCACGTTTGTAAAGATTGTTATCATTATGGTGAGATTTATAAATTATCAATCAACGATCGATAGGTGGGCTACTGCATACCCAGGTCGCTGGTGAGGATCTCGAAGGGGCTGGTGTATGTGTCATGTTGTGTCTCGGCTAGGGCCGCGATGTATCTGTCCAGGTGCTGCAGCAGGCGCTCCGCCCCGCCTCCAGTCAGCTGCCGGATGCGGCGCCACTCAGCTGCGTACTGCACGTTCAGGATTGTGTTCGACGATTTGATTATGTTCTGCGAAAAGAACGTATATTGAATGTGTTGGGATACATATTATTTTCATGCTGTAAGCTTATTAGGAGAAGAGTATGAAAAATAAGACAATTATGTGGTTAAAATTTATTTATTTATTTATTCACTTTATTGTATGTATATCAACTAATAAAACAGTACACTATGTAAAAAGAAATCGCTATGTAACCATTTCTTCTGATTCCTATTTTAATCATTAATTGTAAACTTTACGTGACGTCATCGTATATATGCACTCACCCGGACATAATCCTTGTCCTGGCTGTGCGTGAGATTGAGGCCGGCCTGCCGCAGCTCGTAGCCCACCAGCTCGGCCAACAGCCGCTCCCCCACCAGCACGTCGGAGCCGTACAGCCGGCCGCCCCCCGCGGCCCCCGCGCTCTCCCCGCATGCCCGTGCTAGTTCCTCGCTCAGACGAACGCCCACGAACGTGTTCAGCGCTAACTCGCCCGTTTCTATTTTATTTAGCTGCAAATAAATTTAATATTGGTCCTCTCACTTCGTAATAAATCTCGCTCTTTTACTAGTTAAGAGAGTCCTGGATAGTTATTTTATTTATCCAGAATTCAAAGAGAAAATATGACTTATATAATAAATAAAATAATTATTGTTTATCTAATAGTTTCATCAACCTAGAAGAAATTATTATCCTATAACTGTAATGTTAATATATTTAAATTTTAATAATATATTTCTTTTTAAATTTAGGTATCCAATGGATTTGTTATTTATAAATTAAACTTGAATAATAAGTTCATAATAAAAACCTAAAACCGTGTATGATGAAGACAATCAAAGTTGAAACATGAATCACAGCTTTAAAATTAATGAAAGTATTTGAATGAAGCCATACCTGTTTCTTCAGTTGGTAGAAGCTGGCCGTAGTACAATTAAACATGTCTGGCTCCTGCCACGGCACTACTTGCGTCTCATCGCAGAGCCGCGTCGCTTTCCCCACGGAACCTGATCATAACGTAATGTTGTAGCTTTATCTATTAAATAATAAGTATGAATAAATAGTAAAGTATAGGCAATTTACCAGTGGGACAGTCTGTGATTGCTTCGACTCCAAACTTGGTTCGAGGCCACCAGACACCGTGGGAGAAAGAACGCGGGCACCCGTCGTAAACAACTGTTGAGAAAATACATTACGTGTATTTAGAATGGATTGGAAACAAATGAAGTGGTAAAACATAATTATTATTATAGTGTGATAAAATATGAATTTGATCTCCGATTATTTTAGTCTTGTTTCTTTTAAATAGTGTAAATCGTATAATCGAAATATCTCATATGTAAACAACATGAATTTCTATATTCGCAAGCACACTTTGTGCCACGCAGTAGCATACACATACTATTTTAAATTCTCATTTTCTTGACAGAGTGCATCAACATAAAAATTACAATTTATATGCTAAGTTTAATAATATCCTTTATATTCATTACCAAAATTTTACCAACATTTATCATATATCACTTTCAGTTGAACACTTGAATGCCTCATCTCGTATACATTACCCTTGCAACCGGCGTTGGGCGTGACCTCAGCGTACGAGTTGGCGCACGCGTCG
The DNA here is from genome assembly GCA_018251375.1 of Calpodes ethlius. NCBI lineage: Eukaryota > Metazoa > Arthropoda > Insecta > Lepidoptera > Hesperiidae > Calpodes > Calpodes ethlius. Next base: position 2,082 of record DWPA01004961.1, on the reverse strand, counting down.
CACGCGCGACCGATGACGCCGTCGCGGCAGTAGCACTGGCCGGAGCCCGCCGCGCACGAGCTGTTCAGCGAGCCCGCCGCGTAGCACGCGCACGGCACGCACTGCTCCGCGGAGCCCGTCGGCTGGTAGTGGTTCTCCTACGTCACCAATGCATTACGTCATACTCATGTATTGTAGTCGATATTTGATGCAGTGTAACTTGATTCATTGCATGGATGTCTCGGTTGCTTAATTGTGCAGACTCTGATTAAACCGATGACAGAAAGCCTTGTCTATTTTAATAAGAGTGAAAACGAACCGTATCCGTCCCGGCCGAGACCAGGTGTACGGGCTACACACAACATATAAATAATGTTTTCCTCATCGATCAGTTCATTTATTTTATTAAATAAAATTAAAAAGCATATAAAGTAAACAGAAAAAAGATATGATAGTTGATTAATTTTTCAATATTTACACTATTATACTACTTTATTTAGTTTCTTTCCCGCCAAAAATACAAGCGTGTCCAAAAGTAAACTTCGTAAATGAAATAATTAAGTATATTTAAATCGGCAAAGGTTATCTTTTTTACATCATATTAGCAACGCGGTAGTCATTGGTCTTTGCGCGAATCCATTTCACGATGTAATACGAGCTGCTTGTCGCAATAACGTAATTATTTGCCGAATCAAGTAACGGCGTGGTATCGACCATTACCTTGCAGTGGCACTCGCCGGTACGCGGATGACAGTGCGGGTGCTTGCCGGAGGAGGGCGCTCCACACGCGCACGGCCCGCACGCCGCCGCGCCCCACCAGCCGCGTGGGCAGCTCGTCGCCGTGGCCAGGGCGCAGCCCGATGCTGAAACAAATGTATACTTATATGACCAGTCCGATTCTAATTGAACTGTCGTTGCCTATATTGTAATTGGCATGATACTTGCATTTATTCACATAAATGCTATCTAGGTTAAGGTGCCATATATTTTTCATTGGGGTACAAATTGTACCATCATTGGTTTAATAAATAAATATACACTTAATTTGTTTATACATCAATCTATATGATAACACTAGGTGTCGTCAACCCGTACTCAGTTAGAAACGAAACGGAAGACAAGACACTTTATCTCTTTAATGTTGTAAAAAGAAAATCGTGAAGTAAGAAAGTGAATCGTGAAGTGAATCAATTTAACGATGAAAACTTCTTACTACATTAGTTGTTAGTATTATAATAACTATTATCCTTTATTCGTTTATTAATTATTGTTTCTATTAACCGGGAGAACCTTACAATATTAAGGATTAGATCCGCTTCTATCTTGGATAATAACATATTGGCGGTGCATTTGGTATTGGAAATGTCCATGAGCGACGGTAGTTAACCATCAGGCATCACCTGCCGATCCGTCAGTTAGTTTTCCGGCTATTGACACAAAAAGTCATCACTCACCGGTCATAGTGTATCCGTCGTCGCACTGACAGCGGTACCCACGCTCGGTGTCCTCGGGGACGCACGCCGCGCGCTCGCCGCACGGGCCGAGCTCGCAAGCGGCGACGCACTGCGGGCCCACGCGGCCGCGCTCGCATTCACACTCTGTGGTGTCCCATGACGACACGCACTTACTCTGCATTGGTAAACGGGACATTTTTTATATTGAATTTTAGTTATTTTACACTTATATTTATTTTATCTTTTATGATTAATTTCTTCTTTTTTAGGTCTATCTTTATCTTTATTCCTATATTTCCTTACTATGCTTTATTGTAATGTTCCTCGGAAATATAGACTTTAAATTCCCTCTGAATAAAAAACACAGAACAACGTAGCATATCAAAACAGAAGCGCATAATAAGATGGTAAATAATTAAAAATATTATAATAAGTACCATTTTATTAAATATGATAAAATTACGAAAATATTTGCAATGAAACCGTTTTCATTAATTATTAATTTAAATATAATAAAACTTAGATTAATTATTTTATATATTTTTTTAATAATAATAATACTAGCACTGATTATAGCAGTGATAGCCTAGTGGTTCGAACGTTGGTTCCCCGAACGTGGGGGCGTGAGTTCGAATCCTGCACGCACCTC
>DWPA01004960.1:0-12298 GCA_018251375.1 Calpodes ethlius | reverse complement strand
CTGTTAAGTAAGGACATAAAGTATATAATAAATATATTAAACAATTAAAGTGATTTGGTATCCTTTAAACACATCGAGAGAGAGTAGTGTTATAAATGCATCTTTCATTACAATAAAACATCAATAATGCAGTACCTATACAAAAGTAATAACCACATATACACAATAACAAAATTAAGAAAACAAAAAGTGCCGCGCACCGGCTCGTCGCCACCGTCACCGGGCGCCAGGCAGCGCTTTGTTTACATTGACTACAGATCGAGCTCGGACGAACTACAATTATGATGATTTAGAATACGGCGGCCGCTCACGCAGTGCCGTCATTAATATTGCCATGGTTACTCAATCCCAATAAACATTTAAACGTTTTTGCACAACAGCGGCGCGAGCTATTACAATCTCAAATGTTATGATATTTAAACGTATTCTCGAGTCCGCGAAGCGAATAAAAACCGAGAGTAGTTTCGTCAAGAGCGCCGGTGCCGCTTCCTCGTTCGCGCGGGAAACCGCCGCGGCGGCGCATTACCTGCACCGTGGAAACACTGAGCGCTCATTAAATATGAGACATGCGGCCGCGGGGTTTTTTATACGATGGGTTTTTGCGGATGAGATTAGAATAGATCCCAGCACACGCAGCTGGTTAAAAGAAGGCCGCAAATAATTTCACTATCGTAGTGGCGGAGGATCACGTTAGAAGAGGGAGTGGTCGGGAGTCGTCGACTGCGTCGATCCATGGTGAGTGGTGAGGTGGCACTCGGTATTGTCCACCCGCGCGTCGCGTCGTACGGAGCCGCGAGGTCCCCGTGCGGCCGCCGCCGTAACGATTCGTGGAAGTGCCGCGGGGCGGTCCCGCCGCGGCCGCTCACATTTTTTACGTGCTAAATGGCAAACATAATGACCGAGTATCGACATTGGGGTTTTTACTACTCGCTACGCGGACACGAGCGACCGACGTGCGCGGGGATGAGCGAGAGCCGCTAAATATAAAATCAATTAACTCGCGCATCGATAATTAAAGTTGATAGACCTATTAGTGATAATGGTGGCCGACCGCCGACCGCCGCTCGTAAACACGTTAATACCGTGTCAAACGATAATCGCCCGCGACCCGCTCCGGCGTGCGGCGTGGCGACCACGGCAGGCGAGCGGCGAGCGCCAGTCACGACGACAGATGAGACGACAGAACATTATACTATTATAGTAGCACACTGGTAGTCGTCCCCACGCTGGGCCAGTGTGACCGGTAGTTACATTGTTGTATCTGTGAGCCGCGCAACATCCTCCAACATCCGAATGTCGGCGAGAGATTGTGTAGGATCGCTCGGGATCGATTCTCGGCTGGAGCGAGCTGCGTGTGTCGACTTAAAACCAGTTATCTTAACCTACCGCAATTAATAAGTAAATTTACGTGTGCACGGCGCCGCCGTCCAGTAGTTGTTTTCCTTATTTAAGTAACTGACGAGGCTAACGATTCATGGGACAACAACAAGTAACAACAGCATCACCGATGCGTTATCGACCAAGAAAAAAAAAACTGGAGCACGAGTCGTGAATTAGTGGATAAGTTCACGTCAAATATATTTATTTTTGCTTCTGTCATATTCATGCCCTAACGCGTTCTTAGAAACGATGTAGCCAACATTTCAGCGCGCTAATTAACGCGTTAGTCGACGCACAAACTAACGGGAAATGAAATTTGTATAGAACTCTTAACATACCCAAGCATTTAATGTATTAATTTTATTGCGTTAATTAAGGCACATTCGCGCATTGCCGTCGACGCCAGTGTTACCGCAGGTGTGGCGGGGACATTATAATCCGAATCACTGTGAAACTATTATCATGTCAATATAGTGAATAGCTAAAGATGGATAAAAAATAAGTTTCCTCTCGTCGGGCAAGGGGCGGTGTATGAACAGCGCGGACAGTACGACAAGCACTCTCCCCCGGTGACGTCACCCGACCGACCCGAGCATACGTTTTGATTTGGTTCGGTTCGGAAAACGTAGTTATCCTCGAAGATTTCATAATGGACGAGGAAGATATGCAACATATAGATAGTTAAAGTTATCCTTCGCCGTAACCTGCCCGAGTCGTCGCGGTTCTTTTTAACACAGGAAGATTTTATCATTTTGAAAGTGAAGCCTCTATTTCGATTCACAACATTTGCTCAACTAATTCTATGAGTTAGAGCACTGTGAAGCATGGCCGACTTCGGAACAGCTGACTGAGTGTAACCCTTTGTGCTTACCTGGTTTTGAGCTGCCACTGTCTTTGATAGAATCGGATACCACAGTCAGAGGTCTCATCCAGTCTGATTATTTTTTAAGTCGTAAGATGAAGGCAAAATCATCCATCGAGCTCGTAGAATATCATACAAGCCAATACACCAGAGGTTCCCAAACTTATTTTGGCCACAGCCCACTTTGAGAATAAATTACTTTTTCATTACCATTTTTCATAATTGGTCCCACTTTGCTCGGGTCTCCTTTCACGAGGTGAGCGGTATAGGCCATAGTCCACCACACTGGCCAAGTGCGGATTGGCACACTTCACACACTTTCAAGAACATTATGGTGAACTTTCAGGTGTGCCGGTTTCCTCACGACGTTTTCCTTCACCGAAGCAAGTGATAATTAACTAGTAATACGCACATAAATTTTGATAACTAGAGGTGCGTGCAGGATTCGAACTCACGCCACCATGTTCGGGGAACCAACGTACGACCCACTAGGCTATCACTGCTATATACTTACTTTTTAACGCCCCCATTTTTTTACCTACTTAAAAACCACTGTAACTTCTAATTAAATTAATTACTGTGAGCTATGTTAGCACAGATTATCTAGAAATACTAATACGTGTCTATACTAACTATAATACATGTCTGTTGCCTTTTTATTTGTTTGGTTGTGTCTACTTTCAATTCAAAACGGAGCGAATGTCATGATTTATTTTATTTATTCAATAAAATAGGATACATATATATGAAGTACACTTACACTACTTTGGAAAAGTTACAATACATTGTTTGAAGGAAAACGAAGTCCGCAAGCGTACTGTGCAACGCGCCACTCGTCCCGGCCGCCTGACCCCGAAACGGACATTCTCGAAGCTATTTCTTTTTGTTTTTTTACCGTATATATGAGTATCAAAGTATCGAGTGTAATTTTGGATCAATGTCAAAGATAATCACATATAATTGACATTCCAAAATATAAAATAATCATCTTACTTAAGTAACAGCTCGACGAAGGGTATACACGAATATAGGTATGTCGACGCCTTCCCGCATTGCAAATGTGAACAACACGTGCAGCGGCCGAGTAGTGATTGATGAACGAACGATATAAAACAGAAGATAGATGCCGACTCGGGGCATGAGTTCATCGACCGTTTCCCAGGTTACGTATTCACCGAGCAACTTTGGTATCGAGTAGTCTCGAAATCTGCATCAATTAATTTTGTTTATCAAAAGTTGTTTATTTAGTAATAAAATTTGAATAAATTAATTGATCACGCTACCGCCATATTGATTTATGTAATATTTGTTAAGATTTAGAGCGAATAGTAGTATTCTCTCGACATCGATTGGCCGAATAGACGCGAGCTCAACGATCAGTGCCGGCGGCAGCGCAGTGGAGTGGGCCGCACGTGCTCGCTAGATAGACGCTATACATCAAACGTTATGTACCTGCCGGGCACAAGTAGTCTCGTGGTGGTCATGCGCATACAGACAGACATGCAGTACTCACCGCGCGCCTTCTGTGCGTGCTCCTTAGAGTGCGGGTCCCCCTTGCCGCTGTCGTTATCCTTGTCTCGCGGCGCGGGGGGCGCGGGGTGCGCGGGAGGCGCGGCGTGCGCGGGCGTGGCGCAGGCCAGGTCGGCGCAGGCGCGGCGCTGGCAGCGGTCGCCGGCCCACTGCGGGGGGCAGGCGCAGCGCACGCCGCCGCCCGCCACCACCGAGCACACGCCCTGACACAATCCAGTTTTAACGTCCGACCGGACCTTCATATCGTTGACCGCCTGCCCTCGTTCAATGCTAAAGGGAGGGACGCGCAAAAGGCTCGGTCCCTCGCACGGAAGGTAAATCTGGCGCTAGACCACGATCCTAAGCAAGTCGCAGCGACATCGAATGTCGATACTGCGCTTCTAAGTAAAATTTAAGTAGCAAATTAAGAAATAAATACAGTATTTAATAAAAAAATCAATATGTCAAAGTACGAGACGAGCTCACCTGGTTCAGGCAGTAGTCGCGGCACAGCGCGGTGGTGGCGCGACACGCCGCGCCCGCGCCGCCCGCCGCGCACCGCTCGCATCGCGCGCCTGCCGCACACATGCAACCGAGACGCACCGTTAACGTCTCCGAGCAGAGGCAGGGGGCAGCGCCACCCGTGGGCGGGCATGGCACGCTTCATTCCGATCATAAATGTCGGTGACCGGGTACAATTATTAGGTGTGGCTGCAATCGCGGCGGCCTCTAGTACCGAACCCTTACCCACGATATCAGTAAAAATATATACGTAACGTCGGCCCCGCGGGGAGACGATATGTAGCTGTATCATGTGTGACGTGGACGATCACCGCCCACAACCCCGTGAGGGCGGACCGAATTGTCGGGGCGCGGAGTGGCTGAATGTAATTATATTACTTTAATTTCGGCTAGCATCGAGTATCTCAGTCACGAGGAGTGCCAAATCATGTCGGTCGTATTTCAAGGTGAGGGGTAATATATCGTACCGGTGTATCCGGGGGCGCACACGCAGACGGCGGCGGCGGGCGCGGGCAGCGCGCGGCACGTGGCGCCGTTCTCGCACGCCAGCCACGCGCACGCGCGCTCCTCCACCTCGCAGCGCGCGCCCGCGTACCCCGCGTAGCACGTGCACTGCACACAGTCGACGATGAGTGACACATCAAATTGTACAAACTAACATATGTAACTTACGCAATAAGCTATTTTGACAATGCTGTGGTTTGCGTCAACTGAAACTCAACTCAAATGAATAACTACAGAAACGCTCTGACCGCCGGTGAGCAGCAGCGATTGCTCCGAAATTTAAGTAAAGCTAGATCGGAATTGAAGCTGACCTTCAGCGGGGGCAGGTCCCCGGCTGCGGCGGCGGTCAGGTCCACCGAGCACCGTCCGCGGCGGTTGCAGTGTTGCGCGCACCGGTTGTGCTGGCAGCGCTCGCCCGCGAACTGCGGCGGGCACGCGCACGTCGCCGGACCGCCCGCGCCGCCCGCCGGCACGCACGTGCCCGGCCCGCACGATATCGAGCACGACGAGTTGTCGCCGGCCGCGGCCCCGGCCCCGCCGCCGGCCGGAGTGTCCGACAGCAGCACGCACTCGCGCCGCTCCTGCGGTAATTTCAATACTCACGTTTCATGCTCAATTTTATTTGCAAAATAGCCGCGAACCACGAACACTTGGAACGAAAGCGCGCCGGACGTCGCTAACGAGCAACGTATCGTGATGACAGAGCGAGTTCCGTATGCAAAGTCGCATGCAATGTTAGGAAACCGGAGTGTAAGGGGCGATCGCTCACATCGGGCGTGTCGCTGGTGGGCGTGAGGCCGTCGGGGCACAGGCACGCCCGCTCGTGCACGCCGGCGCGCACGCACAGCGCGCTCGCGTGGCACGCCGCGCCGCCGTCGCCGTCCGCGCACGGGTTGAACACTGAATGACAATAAATAGATAATGTATTCTGCTGGCACGCCGACATCATAGACGCGCGGACTGTGGGCACTCACATGTCGGGGAATGATGTGCACGAGCAGGGTGGAGCACCGCTAGCGCTTGCAGCGGTGCGCGGTGCGCGGGGGGCGCGGCAGTGGCGGCGGGCGTGGCGGGGGCGGGGCGGCGAGGCGCGCGCACCAGCCCACCGCGCGTGGCGCACCACACGCTCTCCTCCCACACCGCCATGCGCAGGCAGGTGCGCGTCCACCGGTACACCGGGAACGATGGGTCCTCTGCGCCGTGTATTATCGTTCAGAAGAATATCGCTAGATGGCACTAGTGTGCACAAGTTTTTCGACGAGCTCAGTAGCCGTCACCGAAAAACCGATTTTAACTGCTATAGTACTGCGATAGTAAATAAGCAACATATTTTTATAACTACGTCAGAATGTAAGTTAGCAGAATTAAGGTTAACCTTAATTCTGCTAACTTACATTCTGACGTAGTTATAAAAATATGTTGCTTATTTACTATCGCAGTACTATAGCAGTTAAAATCGGTTTTTCGGTGACGGCTACTGAGCTCGTCGAAAAACTTGTGCACACTAGTGCCATCTAGCGATATTCTTCTGAACGATAATACACGGCGCAGAGGACCCATCGTTCCCGGTGTACCGGTGGACGCGCACCTGCCTGCGCATGGCGGTGTGGGAGGAGAGCGTGTGGTGCGCCACGCGCGGTGGGCTGGTGCGCGCGCCTCGCCGCCCCGCCCCCGCCACGCCCGCCGCCACTGCCGCGCCCCCCGCGCACCGCGCACCGCTGCAAGCGCTAGCGGTGCTCCACCCTGCTCGTGCACATCATTCCCCGACATGTGAGTGCCCACAGTCCGCGCGTCTATGATGTCGGCGTGCCAGCAGAATACATTATCTATTTATTGTCATTCAGTGTTCAACCCGTGCGCGGACGGCGACGGCGGCGCGGCGTGCCACGCGAGCGCGCTGTGCGTGCGCGCCGGCGTGCACGAGCGGGCGTGCCTGTGCCCCGACGGCCTCACGCCCACCAGCGACACGCCCGATGTGAGCGATCGCCCCTTACACTCCGGTTTCCTAACATTGCATGCGACTTTGCATACGGAACTCGCTCTGTCATCACGATACGTTGCTCGTTAGCGACGTCCGGCGCGCTTTCGTTCCAAGTGTTCGTGGTTCGCGGCTATTTTGCAAATAAAATTGAGCATGAAACGTGAGTATTGAAATTACCGCAGGAGCGGCGCGAGTGCGTGCTGCTGTCGGACACTCCGGCCGGCGGCGGGGCCGGGGCCGCGGCCGGCGACAACTCGTCGTGCTCGATATCGTGCGGGCCGGGCACGTGCGTGCCGGCGGGCGGCGCGGGCGGTCCGGCGACGTGCGCGTGCCCGCCGCAGTTCGCGGGCGAGCGCTGCCAGCACAACCGGTGCGCGCAACACTGCAACCGCCGCGGACGGTGCTCGGTGGACCTGACCGCCGCCGCAGCCGGGGACCTGCCCCCGCTGAAGGTCAGCTTCAATTCCGATCTAGCTTTACTTAAATTTCGGAGCAATCGCTGCTGCTCACCGGCGGTCAGAGCGTTTCTGTAGTTATTCATTTGAGTTGAGTTTCAGTTGACGCAAACCACAGCATTGTCAAAATAGCTTATTGCGTAAGTTACATATGTTAGTTTGTACAATTTGATGTGTCACTCATCGTCGACTGTGTGCAGTGCACGTGCTACGCGGGGTACGCGGGCGCGCGCTGCGAGGTGGAGGAGCGCGCGTGCGCGTGGCTGGCGTGCGAGAACGGCGCCACGTGCCGCGCGCTGCCCGCGCCCGCCGCCGCCGTCTGCGTGTGCGCCCCCGGATACACCGGTACGATATATTACCCCTCACCTTGAAATACGACCGACATGATTTGGCACTCCTCGTGACTGAGATACTCGATGCTAGCCGAAATTAAAGTAATATAATTACATTCAGCCACTCCGCGCCCCGACAATTCGGTCCGCCCTCACGGGGTTGTGGGCGGTGATCGTCCACGTCACACATGATACAGCTACATATCGTCTCCCCGCGGGGCCGACGTTACGTATATATTTTTACTGATATCGTGGGTAAGGGTTCGGTACTAGAGGCCGCCGCGATTGCAGCCACACCTAATAATTGTACCCGGTCACCGACATTTATGATCGGAATGAAGCGTGCCATGCCCGCCCACGGGTGGCGCTGCCCCCTGCCTCTGCTCGGAGACGTTAACGGTGCGTCTCGGTTGCATGTGTGCGGCAGGCGCGCGATGCGAGCGGTGCGCGGCGGGCGGCGCGGGCGCGGCGTGTCGCGCCACCACCGCGCTGTGCCGCGACTACTGCCTGAACCAGGTGAGCTCGTCTCGTACTTTGACATATTGATTTTTTTATTAAATACTGTATTTATTTCTTAATTTGCTACTTAAATTTTACTTAGAAGCGCAGTATCGACATTCGATGTCGCTGCGACTTGCTTAGGATCGTGGTCTAGCGCCAGATTTACCTTCCGTGCGAGGGACCGAGCCTTTTGCGCGTCCCTCCCTTTAGCATTGAACGAGGGCAGGCGGTCAACGATATGAAGGTCCGGTCGGACGTTAAAACTGGATTGTGTCAGGGCGTGTGCTCGGTGGTGGCGGGCGGCGGCGTGCGCTGCGCCTGCCCCCCGCAGTGGGCCGGCGACCGCTGCCAGCGCCGCGCCTGCGCCGACCTGGCCTGCGCCACGCCCGCGCACGCCGCGCCTCCCGCGCACCCCGCGCCCCCCGCGCCGCGAGACAAGGATAACGACAGCGGCAAGGGGGACCCGCACTCTAAGGAGCACGCACAGAAGGCGCGCGGTGAGTACTGCATGTCTGTCTGTATGCGCATGACCACCACGAGACTACTTGTGCCCGGCAGGTACATAACGTTTGATGTATAGCGTCTATCTAGCGAGCACGTGCGGCCCACTCCACTGCGCTGCCGCCGGCACTGATCGTTGAGCTCGCGTCTATTCGGCCAATCGATGTCGAGAGAATACTACTATTCGCTCTAAATCTTAACAAATATTACATAAATCAATATGGCGGTAGCGTGATCAATTAATTTATTCAAATTTTATTACTAAATAAACAACTTTTGATAAACAAAATTAATTGATGCAGATTTCGAGACTACTCGATACCAAAGTTGCTCGGTGAATACGTAACCTGGGAAACGGTCGATGAACTCATGCCCCGAGTCGGCATCTATCTTCTGTTTTATATCGTTCGTTCATCAATCACTACTCGGCCGCTGCACGTGTTGTTCACATTTGCAATGCGGGAAGGCGTCGACATACCTATATTCGTGTATACCCTTCGTCGAGCTGTTACTTAAGTAAGATGATTATTTTATATTTTGGAATGTCAATTATATGTGATTATCTTTGACATTGATCCAAAATTACACTCGATACTTTGATACTCATATATACGGTAAAAAAACAAAAAGAAATAGCTTCGAGAATGTCCGTTTCGGGGTCAGGCGGCCGGGACGAGTGGCGCGTTGCACAGTACGCTTGCGGACTTCGTTTTCCTTCAAACAATGTATTGTAACTTTTCCAAAGTAGTGTAAGTGTACTTCATATATATGTATCCTATTTTATTGAATAAATAAAATAAATCATGACATTCGCTCCGTTTTGAATTGAAAGTAGACACAACCAAACAAATAAAAAGGCAACAGACATGTATTATAGTTAGTATAGACACGTATTAGTATTTCTAGATAATCTGTGCTAACATAGCTCACAGTAATTAATTTAATTAGAAGTTACAGTGGTTTTTAAGTAGGTAAAAAAATGGGGGCGTTAAAAAGTAAGTATATAGCAGTGATAGCCTAGTGGGTCGTACGTTGGTTCCCCGAACATGGTGGCGTGAGTTCGAATCCTGCACGCACCTCTAGTTATCAAAATTTATGTGCGTATTACTAGTTAATTATCACTTGCTTCGGTGAAGGAAAACGTCGTGAGGAAACCGGCACACCTGAAAGTTCACCATAATGTTCTTGAAAGTGTGTGAAGTGTGCCAATCCGCACTTGGCCAGTGTGGTGGACTATGGCCTATACCGCTCACCTCGTGAAAGGAGACCCGAGCAAAGTGGGACCAATTATGAAAAATGGTAATGAAAAAGTAATTTATTCTCAAAGTGGGCTGTGGCCAAAATAAGTTTGGGAACCTCTGGTGTATTGGCTTGTATGATATTCTACGAGCTCGATGGATGATTTTGCCTTCATCTTACGACTTAAAAAATAATCAGACTGGATGAGACCTCTGACTGTGGTATCCGATTCTATCAAAGACAGTGGCAGCTCAAAACCAGGTAAGCACAAAGGGTTACACTCAGTCAGCTGTTCCGAAGTCGGCCATGCTTCACAGTGCTCTAACTCATAGAATTAGTTGAGCAAATGTTGTGAATCGAAATAGAGGCTTCACTTTCAAAATGATAAAATCTTCCTGTGTTAAAAAGAACCGCGACGACTCGGGCAGGTTACGGCGAAGGATAACTTTAACTATCTATATGTTGCATATCTTCCTCGTCCATTATGAAATCTTCGAGGATAACTACGTTTTCCGAACCGAACCAAATCAAAACGTATGCTCGGGTCGGTCGGGTGACGTCACCGGGGGAGAGTGCTTGTCGTACTGTCCGCGCTGTTCATACACCGCCCCTTGCCCGACGAGAGGAAACTTATTTTTTATCCATCTTTAGCTATTCACTATATTGACATGATAATAGTTTCACAGTGATTCGGATTATAATGTCCCCGCCACACCTGCGGTAACACTGGCGTCGACGGCAATGCGCGAATGTGCCTTAATTAACGCAATAAAATTAATACATTAAATGCTTGGGTATGTTAAGAGTTCTATACAAATTTCATTTCCCGTTAGTTTGTGCGTCGACTAACGCGTTAATTAGCGCGCTGAAATGTTGGCTACATCGTTTCTAAGAACGCGTTAGGGCATGAATATGACAGAAGCAAAAATAAATATATTTGACGTGAACTTATCCACTAATTCACGACTCGTGCTCCAGTTTTTTTTTTCTTGGTCGATAACGCATCGGTGATGCTGTTGTTACTTGTTGTTGTCCCATGAATCGTTAGCCTCGTCAGTTACTTAAATAAGGAAAACAACTACTGGACGGCGGCGCCGTGCACACGTAAATTTACTTATTAATTGCGGTAGGTTAAGATAACTGGTTTTAAGTCGACACACGCAGCTCGCTCCAGCCGAGAATCGATCCCGAGCGATCCTACACAATCTCTCGCCGACATTCGGATGTTGGAGGATGTTGCGCGGCTCACAGATACAACAATGTAACTACCGGTCACACTGGCCCAGCGTGGGGACGACTACCAGTGTGCTACTATAATAGTATAATGTTCTGTCGTCTCATCTGTCGTCGTGACTGGCGCTCGCCGCTCGCCTGCCGTGGTCGCCACGCCGCACGCCGGAGCGGGTCGCGGGCGATTATCGTTTGACACGGTATTAACGTGTTTACGAGCGGCGGTCGGCGGTCGGCCACCATTATCACTAATAGGTCTATCAACTTTAATTATCGATGCGCGAGTTAATTGATTTTATATTTAGCGGCTCTCGCTCATCCCCGCGCACGTCGGTCGCTCGTGTCCGCGTAGCGAGTAGTAAAAACCCCAATGTCGATACTCGGTCATTATGTTTGCCATTTAGCACGTAAAAAATGTGAGCGGCCGCGGCGGGACCGCCCCGCGGCACTTCCACGAATCGTTACGGCGGCGGCCGCACGGGGACCTCGCGGCTCCGTACGACGCGACGCGCGGGTGGACAATACCGAGTGCCACCTCACCACTCACCATGGATCGACGCAGTCGACGACTCCCGACCACTCCCTCTTCTAACGTGATCCTCCGCCACTACGATAGTGAAATTATTTGCGGCCTTCTTTTAACCAGCTGCGTGTGCTGGGATCTATTCTAATCTCATCCGCAAAAACCCATCGTATAAAAAACCCCGCGGCCGCATGTCTCATATTTAATGAGCGCTCAGTGTTTCCACGGTGCAGGTAATGCGCCGCCGCGGCGGTTTCCCGCGCGAACGAGGAAGCGGCACCGGCGCTCTTGACGAAACTACTCTCGGTTTTTATTCGCTTCGCGGACTCGAGAATACGTTTAAATATCATAACATTTGAGATTGTAATAGCTCGCGCCGCTGTTGTGCAAAAACGTTTAAATGTTTATTGGGATTGAGTAACCATGGCAATATTAATGACGGCACTGCGTGAGCGGCCGCCGTATTCTAAATCATCATAATTGTAGTTCGTCCGAGCTCGATCTGTAGTCAATGTAAACAAAGCGCTGCCTGGCGCCCGGTGACGGTGGCGACGAGCCGGTGCGCGGCACTTTTTGTTTTCTTAATTTTGTTATTGTGTATATGTGGTTATTACTTTTGTATAGGTACTGCATTATTGATGTTTTATTGTAATGAAAGATGCATTTATAACACTACTCTCTCTCGATGTGTTTAAAGGATACCAAATCACTTTAATTGTTTAATATATTTATTATATACTTTATGTCCTTACTTAACAG
>DWPA01004959.1:0-12299 GCA_018251375.1 Calpodes ethlius | reverse complement strand
ACGACGAAAAGGAAGAACACGAGAGAAATTCTTCTATAAAAAGTGTTACAAAACTTTTTCATTAGTGGTACGGTCTCTATCCAAATACCTAGCTACGACCGTCCTCAAATCAACTGTTTATTTGCAGTATTCGATGGCAAATCAATTAGCAAAGTTTATCTCTGCCCTCAATAGCAGAACCCACATAAACTCTGAATTTTATTGTACGTATTGCCTGTTGAGTGTACGCTAGGGACATTATTTGAAGGTCTCGTATGGATATACAATATATTTGGTGTATCTAAGCATACAACAAAGATACTACATAATATGTATCTACTTGCTTGTAAGCACAAACATTATTTTAATCTCTTTAGTGTCGGTACGCGTAAAACAAAGAAACCACGTACGTAATACGTACGCGAGCACATTTACATACGAATATGGCGAGGGAATATATTACTTTGCATAAAAGTATATGTTTGACTCATGTATGTATGTCTGAATGTTAACATTTCATTTCATTGTCTGAGGACGTTTTACCTTTTATTGTAATTTATGTAAACAATATAATATAAGTTAATAAAGTTGGCAGTCAAATTGGCTCAATTTGAGTCTGTCAGCGCCGCACGCGCGCTGAATAGGAACAGTGTTTACACTTAGTTTATTATATTCTTAACAGGTTCGGTTTAGTTCAGAGACTTAAAAAGTCCAGGCCTGTCCCGAATTAATCGTGTTTACAGAATATTTTCCCAGATCAACAAAATTTTGGGTTATTCATTCAGCAGCTGATTTTTTCGTCATAACTTGAAGAAACAACAGGTCGATCTGGTGTTCAGTGTCATCACATTATTTATTACGATCCTACAACTCAATTTACACCGACGTAAACTTTACGACGTGGTACTGCGTTTTCCAAACTATCATTTTCTCGGCCGAGACTGACCTCGGCCGGAGGATTTTAATGTTTTTTCATCATATCTCAAACGACGAATCTTTAATGTTCACTTCAAAGTAGACATATTTTTACTCACTTTACTAACAACTTCTTAACCGTAATCTCTTCTGAAGCAACTCGTAAACGACGATGATAGATGACGGAGCAAGAAAACTTCAACAAAATTTGAAATTTTTTTACCGAAAAAGAAAGAATTATTGTATTTAAGTAATGAAACCACTCGGTATTTATACGTGTATATATATACCCATATTCGAAAGTTCGTAGCTGGTACCGAATCGCGGTAAAAATAAAATTAGGTATAACAGTTAGGGAAAATGTTATTTAAGCAATAACATCGTCAATCATTCCTTTAGTCACATTTACAAACTGAACTTTTATTCCCTCGCCACAAGTACCTTAACGTTAATGTTAACGGCTACGCTCAAATGCGCCTTAATTAACTCGTTAAAATTATACTTAATTGATTTAACTGAATTTAATCTTTATTTTTCATTAATTAATGTGTCATTTAGCGCGTTAAACAGTTAGCCACAGCTGCGTAGATATTTTTAAGACACTAATAAGCTCATTGAAACGCGAATATGTCAAAAACACAATCACAACCCTTTTAAATTTATGGCTATATTATAAGAAATACCTTCATGAAAAATATTACGAAAATATAATATATATAATAAATATAAATTATGAAAAATAATCTATATTTTGCTTAACTCAAGTGAAATATAAATGGCCAAACCTGTCTGTTGTGAAAATCGACATCTTTTTGATTTGTAATAGCCATTGAATTTCCTCAACAATTACTTATTTTTAGAACATTAACGAGTAATAATCTTTGTCAACATAAACGGGGACCTTTTTATAAGTGTACCGAATGCTCAGGTAATAAAACTTTTCAAACTAAAATAGAGAGTATATAAATAATTATTCATCGACAACGGTTCAATATATTTTATTTTGAACGACAGAAATTATATACTAACGATGTTTTAAGGTAATATTTACAAAAGTCCCGTATTAGCATAGTACGCATGCGGATTTATTTTTAATAGGCAAACATCATCATTTAATTCAAATAAAAAATATATAAATTGAGTATCACATCAAGAACAAACAGTTTATCGAGAACGAATCATAAAATCTATAATAATAATAAATAAATAAACGCTAACACACTCATACCCCTGCAGTAGGATTTATTTGTGTCGCGGGTGGTATGGACAACACAAATAACACGTCTCTAACACCCATGACCCGAGAACAAATATTTATCTGTCACATAAATATCTGCTCCGGCCGGGAATCGGACCCAGGACGCCTCGCTTCGCAGGCAGAGTCACTACCAACTAGGCTACACGGCCATCAACATTCTATAATAAACAGTAATTCCTTGTTAGCCCATTGTTATAGGAATATTAATTTTTGATACAATGCACTATAATATTTGTCCTTAGATCCGGTCACCGTACGTAGAGACTGCGTGCATGGTGTGCCCGCGCGGGACTCTGCCCGACGCCACCAAGACCGACTGCCAGCCCATCCCGGAGGTGTACTTGCGGCCGGACTCCGCCTGGGCCATCGGTGCAATGTCTTTCTCCTCCGTCGGTATTCTCCTAACAGCGTAAGTACTCGAGCAGAAATAGTTTGATCCAGAATAATCTGCATTGAACTGCATTGAACCGGTGTAATCCGGAATAATCAGCATTTTCCGAACCGATCTAGTCTAGAAGATGATACTAATATGAATACATGAATTCGAATCCGCCGAATTTCAATCCCATTTGATAGCAAATGATGATTTAGTTCTGAATACTAAAGCGAACTAATTTAGTGAAATCCTATTCACTATTGACTTGAAATACTGAAGAAGCGATGCAGGCAAGCTATGCGAGTCATCGCATAATCTAGACAAAACGTCATTCATTACTTAGCATTCCTACATATCCTTCACAACAAAAGGATGTGTATTGGAAAAGCTCTCGTGATGGGAACGGGAGAGTCAGTTCATATGGTACTAAGTAATAATAATGATAAGCGTTCTTATAGTCACCCCGATCGAGGATTTCATATTTAAAATGTCAAATATTTATGTCTACCGCGGCCGGTATTTGAATCCTGAACATTTTGCTGGGTAAACATGGTTACTACGCTGACAAAAAAAACTACAGACATTTTGGAGTGCCAACCAAGTGCATCAAAGACCATCTACTATTTGCAAAAAGTAAAAACTTCTCGCTAGCACACGTACAACGCAAATTAAACAATGTAAATAGTTGAGGAGATGCGCGTCCGGGAACAAATAGCAAAACTTGTGCCTAGGAAACCGCACATTAAATGTGTCCATACCAACAAAACTTTCAGCCCCTCGTACGGGTCTTGCGAGCCACAGACATCAAATAAACGAGGTGTTAACTCTTTAATGAGGAATCCATTGCAGGATCACAAAGGGTTGATACTTGCCACGTGAGGGTTAAAACCGCAGGCGAACTAATTCAAGTGCTAGCAAACTTTACTGTTTTAGTTTAGTATAATTATGAGCGTATGTGAGTAGTTTGATACCAGAACTGAGTAATTATAGTTGGGTTAGTTTTAATGAATTTATTAATCGAGAACTAACGACAAAATAATATTTAATCCCGTCGGCACTTCAACCTCTAACTAGAAATAGTTGTGAAATATTTTGCGTGCTTCGGTTGCAATGATGGAAAGCCAATTAAAAGAAGCCAGTCCAATTATCTCTTGTTAACCGACGCAGGGTTCACGATGGCTCCGTATTTGCTGACGTTCGTCGGTGGCATTGCTGGTTTTGAAAGTATCCGCGACCTTAACCGCAATTCTAAAAAAGTTTACACAAGTTATACTTTCTTCTAATTATTGCATTATATGGGATAAATATAAAAGACCAAGAGCAACACGCATTGATTTAGGACGTTAGGAAAAGCCAAAGAAAGTGAAGAAGAGTAAGGACGGAAGCTTGTCTATACCGCTCGACATAAGACCGAGAAGATTTTTCTTCGATTTACAATGTGAAACTTCCAAGTCTGACAATATAAGTTATGGCGATGCGAGACAAACCTTACCTCATGTATATATGATCCCATAGTTTAATTATGTACTTACCTCATTACGTACGTAGTTTCGTGTGCGGCGTGTGGGTCCGTCACAGCTCGACACCGGTGGTACGTGCGAGTGGGAGGGAGCTATCTTACGTCCTTCTCGCCGGTATCCTGATGTGCTATCTCGTGACCTTTGCACTTGTGTTCCGCCCGACCGATATCCTCTGCTCCATACAAAGGTAAGAAAGGGAGATTAATATCATTCGATTTATTTATTCTAGCATGTTGAATGTTTCGTTTCAACGAGGACACGATTTTATCTTTATGCCTCCACTACATAAAGAGTATTTCCAGCAATTTCAACCGTCCCATCCAAAACATTTGGGGGGGGGGGCAGTAATATAATATTCAAATACTAACGTAGTGTGTGAAAAACTTTTGTAATTAACCATTCAATAACTAATAAAGGATGGCCTTTAAATTCCAATAACTGAAGGATCGATGAAAATGTGAATTTGGCTTTCTGTTTGAAAATAATGGAACACCTGTTCTTGGAAACCTTACCTCCAGGGAGTCAAGTCGTGGTCTGAAAATATTATTCATGTCAAAATTACAATTCAAAAATTTCGCTCGTGCATCTATAGAAGTAAAATAACATTAAAGGGTATTAGATTACTAATGATTATAATACTAGATTACTTTAATGTTATCACACATTCAGTCAAGAAGATAGCATATACTCGTGTAGACATAAATGAATTTACAGAAGATGGTATTATTAGGTTCGGCACGGGGTTCTGCTTCACGGTAGTGTACGCGGCGCTACTGACCAAGACCAACAGAATATCTCGCATCTTCAACGCGAGTAAGCACTCGGCCAAGCGACCCATCCTCATCTCCCCGAGCTCCCAGTTGGCGATATGCGCTGCGCTCGTGTCCATACAGGTAACGTCATTAAAACACCTCAACCGAACTAACGCTTAAGTGATTTGAATGAGGTTTTGTATCGCCACAGCTTTGAGAGTACAGCGATTTGGTACCAAATCTTCGGTACCAGAGTGGTATGATACGTACCCCGCCGCAACAACAGTACATGCAGATGAAAGGCGAAACAACAACGTGCGTAACAAAATGTATATGTTGTATGCCAGGTGATGCTGCTTCAAGATGACGCACCGAAAAACAGCTGGAAAAAATGGCGAAAAAAATTACGTCTCGATTGAGCAGTAGAGATTTCTTTTTGGTTTTCACATCTCCATGCTTTTCGTGCTGGAGACTAATTCGAATCCTGCATGCTTCTTCCTTCTGAATCACTTGATCCCCTAAAGAAATACAGGGAAGAAATAGTGGATATATCTATCGCATAATCTCGACTATTCCTGGTAGTCTGCCAATGCACACTGAGTCAATATGAAGTTTATCATACTAAAGCACATCTACGGGTAATATCTGAAGAATGAGAACGATGAGATCGGACTCCAGTAACATTCAATCGCATACTCATATTTGCAATACTGTCTTCTAAATGTAACATTACTATTCAAACGAGTCAACTTTAAAATAATTAATAATTTTATTATTACAAAATGTTTACCTTCATATTTTAATCTCACAGGATTCACAAAATAAACTTATCTTCAGTAAATGAAAGCAAGTTAATTAAGTGCCTCAAATGCTAATTACAGGGCGGCGGGTCGGTCTATTGGGGCCAATAGACCCTCGATGGGATCAAGCGGCTATAAGAATCGGATCACCGATCCTTTGTCGGAGTAAATTGATTTTATATCGATTAATTACATCATTTTGGCAATATCTTTATGTTACTTTTAACAATAAATTTAGTTATATTCTATGTTATTTGTAAAAAAGAGGAGTCAGATGAGATAAAAGCCCTATCGTCTTATTCTTTGTTTTGTTTCATTAATAAGGCTCACACAATCGAATAGGTGATAGATACTCATAGTCTACATAACACCAACGCACCCAGATGGCATTCACTTACACAAATGAAATATCGCAGACACGCAGTTCTCGAGAACAGATATTTATCTGAGACACAAACCAACGAATCCGTCCATTGAAGGCATTTCTGTTGCAGGTGCTAATAGTGGTGGTGTGGATGATAGTGGCGCCGGCGCGCGCCATGTTCCACTATCCGACGCGGGAGGACAACATGCTGGTGTGCGACTCGTACGTGGACGCCAGCTACATGATCGCGTTCTTCTACCCCATCGTGCTGATCCTGGTGTGCACGGTGTACGCGGTGCTCACCAGGAAAATCCCCGAGGCTTTCAACGAGAGCAAGCATATCGGTAAACTTTTATTGTACTATTTTATGATTTGATTGTCATACCAACATCACATGTTCTGTTCATTGTTGTAACAGATAGACATATATGGTGATAGTTTAAACGAACATCATCAATGTCACTGGAATAGTTTATTATGGATTAGATTAGAATTTACTCGATACAGCTGCATAGACGGTGTTAAAAATTTCAACGAATGCGAACCTTTGAACAATCTTCAATTTAAAACAATCATTAAAGTAAACGGCACGAATAAGACAGACAAGTTGGGGTAAGATTGGCTATAAACAGCAATTAACCACGTTGGCTAATGATTATGACGACGATATAAAATTTCCCGATTTATTTCGTTTGTGTCCTCTATATATGTTTGAAGTACAATTTTCCTTATCCAAACATCTCGATCCCCATATTGCTGATGCGAGAAATCTCCTTTAGATCAAAATCACCAAAGTACGTCGATACTAAGATCAATATCGATTCCCAACACCGAAGCAGTTTAGAAACGATGCATGAATTTACATAATCAAGTTATAACTCAACTTGGGCCAAAGTCCTGGGCGAAGTTCCATCGATGTAAACATAACCTATTAAACGGATTCGAACGTCGAACGTGTCAGCGGGAAAGATCTTGAGAGTACAAAACTTGTACAGGGAAATCAGGGAAAGGCTGAGCCACAGTCTAACGCACTCTTCTTTTTACAGTAGGCTAATGGAAGCATCTAGATAGAATTGTGTAGGGTATGTCGATAAGGCAGGGGGAGTTACCGAAACTATATCAATGTAAAACTTAATAAAAGCATTAGTTATTGTCGTTAACTTTGTAATAAAATTGTTTTTATCATGTTAAAGCCATCCGATAGAACTCACCTCTGCCTATAAATGTTATAGGACATATTAGTGCGTAAAAGTACGTTGCTTTAACTCAAGGATGGATTAAAATCCATTTATACGTCAAATAGTACCAAAATCTTACCAAAACATGGCAATACGTTTCAACTAGTTAGAACATAAATAGAACTAGTTCTTACACTGTTACTAAATTAAGTGCAGAATTGGAGCTTCGCGTCGCCGTCGCAATTTACTTCAGTTAGATTTGAATTCTTCGTATCATTAGCGGCACGCTACAAGGACCCGCTCCTTTCTCGTAATTGAGGGGGAAGACACGCGCCACTTTGCTTGATTCGGTTCATCGCTAACACAAATCGTAGTATGAGCGGTAATGTAGCCTTCGCTCTTCTTAAATTACAAGTTATAAAGAAGGTAAATGATAAAAAAAAAACAAATGCAACAACGGTCAATGTTTTCTGTGACCGACAATGTAAAAAAATGTCATAAATTCGATCACACTGAAACTATACATCATTAACGACATTTTCGACGACCTATGAAACGAGGGAAAATAAACAATTGAAGTATTCGCGAGAATTTAAATATAGAACAAATTGAAATTCTTGACAAACTGAAGTGCCGGACTGAAATTCCTGAGAAGTTTTATACTTGACATCCGGCTAAGATTTTGCAGGGACTCAAGCTTGTTTAGATTTAGAAGGACCGCGTTGACTGATCAATAATTCCTCGATGCTAATTACATAATTACACAACATTATAATACTTAGGTATTAGGATATTTGTTAGGGCTTGATAATGAGATCGGGTTACGAATAACTGTCACATTACAATATATTAAATGATATTGCGAAGCGAACACTCCGTGGTTTCCATCGTGTCCTCGGATTATCGTATAAGGAGGCGCGCTTAAAGCTCCTTATCCAATTTAATACAATATGCTGCACTCATCTCGATCCCTACAAGTGGAAGCGCTTCAACCTCAAAGCAAAGATTACGTCACAGCAGAATAAGATGTTCAAATTGAAAACTATCAAGGCCGACTGGACCACATATTTTATTTCAAAAATGTAATAGAATATCGATATTTATTAGGAAAATAGGACAGATGTAAAGAATGGATATATAATGTGTTTATTCCGGCACCCAGATCGGTAAAATCACCGTGCAGGAGTAAATATCTATGTGGAGCGATTCGGACTAGATTGACTGTTTTTCAGCCGAATACGTCGCGATAAAAACCTGTGTTACCAAAACAGACTTCAGTAGTGGGTCATTTATCTGATAGTTTGATGAGCGTGGTACCACCACGAATTACGGCATGAATAATCTTAGACAAAGCATCTAAATATTCCGCTTAATCGATGCTAATTTTACTTGCCTGTTTGTCCGTCTTTAAGACCCATCCACGCGGTGTCGTATTCACTACGGCGCCTCCTCGTTGACACTCGGCTAGATCTGAAGCGATTACAACTGACGTATTACACAACGTTTTCGTCGTATTAATTCTTGACAAATGAGCGCGGTACATTGCTCTGTACATCTGAAAACTCTTGCTCCCAATTAGTCGCGAACAAAGAGGATCTAATCAACTAGAAAACAATTATAAATGTAATATAAATCTAGGTAGCGCTCGTTAGTGTGATGTTACATGATTCAGCCGAATATATTCGACTGAAACGCGCAGTATAATAGGTTTTTTGAATTAACATGCAAATACAGTCATCAATCTATCGGGGTGCCGGTGTATGGTAGAGTGGCCACCGTTAGCGAAGGGAGGTGTTTACAAATAAACAATATTTTATTTGATACCGACACAAAAAGCGGAAACGTTATAAGCCCACGCCAACGGTGATTCTTTTTATTCGAATTATAAAAAAAGTCCCATGATCCAAACGTGTCTCTACGATTAATAAATATTTTTGGACTGTGTTGGATTTTTATACCTACGTCAATTTACGTTGGTTGTAAATAATTATCAAGAAACGTATATATTTGTGATTTGTATTTACGTTGTTAGAAATAAATACAAAAATGTATGACTGTGATCACTCTACAAAGATAATAGTTTAAGCAGCTAAAACCATACTTTTGTACTGTAAAATTTGAATAACTGCACATTTAACCGTTAAGAAGTTACGTCGTCTGAAGCTAACAAAATTTGCAAGTTAAATAAAAGATTTAAAGAGGAAAGTATCCATTCTAAATTTTTTTTAATGATGCTTATTATAGCTATTCGTAAAACAAAGTAATTATGAAAATATGGTAATCAAACGTAGTTTCAATAACACAAGTTTAATTTTTCCTGAAACTTCGTTAATTTATTCCATTCTCCTGAAAACTTGGGATTTTGTGACTAATAACTTTCCACTTTTCTCATCGAAATAGTAACACTTTAAATAGGATCTCATTATAAATGTTCGGAACAAGTAAGACTCTTTAAATACTCTTAAAACAAAAAGCTGAAACAAATTGATTACAAGAGCCGTGAGCTCAGTTCGAGAACAATAGTCGAAATTGGGAATGAAGTCTATGTGGCAAATAATATTTATTTCAGCTAGCTAATCCTGTTGCTAGTATCAGAATATGTTAGTTTTTAGTTATTAATTATTTTACAGAAAATTACTGATGTTATCACATAATTTGCCTATCGAAGCGTTATAACGGTATTCGAAGGCACAGCGTTGGGTAAAGACGAATAGATATATACGAATATATAAATGATAAGAATGCTTGGTAGCAAATCTATCGAATCCAGTCCCGAGGATTACAGGAGTCCAGTAGGTTACAACATTAATCTTTTAACATTTTTGTTTAAATTTAAACAAAACTCATTAATTTTGTTGTGAATCGATGTCCTGGTCGATGTCCACCCGGTATTCCGTTCCCGGAGGGATATATATTAATTAAAAGGGTCTTTTTTTACATGAGGCATCGCGATGGAGCAGTAACGAGCGCTAGTATTGAACTTTGTCATTTATTATTAATTTTGAGCCCTAAATTTATTACAGCCATAGAGTAGTTAAATATTAGGCTCATCACTGGTACAGAGTAACAAAACGAAAGAAAAATATTGATATAAAAAAATATACATACAATAAAATTAGATCTAAATTACGTCGCGTACAACTTCCTTTCGTCATCAGCCCCTTCATGACAAGGCACCTTTCCGAAACGACTAATACAAACAAAAAAAATACGTACCGTACAAAAAGGTACGTACGTCAATGATACCTGTATGATTAAATTATTTCGAATTTGAATTAAATTACCATATATTATTATGATCCTCAAAATAAGTTTGAAGAGTACACTTTGGAACAGGCAGGTTCAAACATATAACCTTTAACACCTATTGGACGTGTCGACCCTAATCCCACACCTGTACCATTCTATCGATGTCTATATCGGTAGGTACAGATGCGTATTATACCTATTATGTGTAAGTATTGCAAACGCTCCATTGTGATGGATCTGCGCCATTGTGCTGGAAACAATGTGGTCCGATCCAGTGGGAGTGATCCAATTTACTAACGCCGCCGCCGCTATACATCTGCAAACCATCATTGTGCTTATCTTCCGAGGTTTGCCCGGCTAATGGCGAGACACTTTTAATAAAGACGCTGGAACCTTGGACGCTTTATAAACAAAACAAGAAATAACTACATCGATTCCTTGTTTTATATAACTCGTATCTATATTTATATTACCAAAAGCTTACTGCTTAAAAGCTTTCAGTAGGTTATGACCGGTCTGAATGAAGCAAAGTAGGGGAGGCCTATGTCCATCAGTGGACCTCCAAAGGCGGATAGATAGATAATGCTTTAAATTTTGCTATTAGTATTTATGTTTTAACTTAAATATAAAACAGAATGACCTGAGTTTTATTGATGATGATTTAGTAAACGTACACAATTAGATATTAAAGCCAAGACACTAGAGCAAAGGTTTATCTATCAATTGTATCTTTATGTTTATCCAACTGCTTGTAAATAAATAGATATTTGCTCACACACCCATACCCTTATAATAGGATTCCTTACGGCTCGGGTGACATGAACAACACACGAGTCATCAACATCGAGAACATCGCTAACACCCCCCACCCTTGAACAAACATTCTTCGGTCACATAAACATCTGACTCGGCCGGAAATCGAAACTGGTATCTTTGCTTTGCTAGCACAGTCTTTACCAGACAAGCTACGAGATCGTGGAAGTTACTTTTTTCCTAAGATATAGGTACTGTTTCCATTCAAATCCTCGTGGTGACCTTAGTCTTATCGTCAGGGTTCACTATGTACACGACGTGCGTGATCTGGCTGGCGTTCGTACCGCTGTACTTTGGGACGGCGAGCCACGTGCCACTGCGGGTCACCAGCATGGCGGTCACCATCTCGCTCAGCGCTAGCGTCACCCTCGTGTGCCTGTTCTCGCCTAAGGTACGTCGCAAATAACTCAAAATAAGAGTACAAATTACAACACAATATATTACATATGATGTAGACACAAAAAGAAGGATCGATGCAACTATTGCCTTGATAAGGACAGATCCAACCATCCAGTTCGGGTAACTGACGTTGATGTAATATTCGTGTTACAGAGGCTATTACTAATCATTTCAAAGAAACTGCACATAGTTCATTGAAATAAATTAAAAAAATATGTTTTTATAATATTTACTGTAGCCTTTCATATTTCTCATTTTTAGAATAATATTTAACTACGTCGTTACTTAAACATAATTTAAATACGTCTTTGTATCGCCTACGTAAGGCTTAGCAATCTATGTATTATGGGGCTCGGTGTACTTTCTTACAATAAGATACAGAAGTAAATACGTGAACCTATACGTCTATGTTCAAGCTACATGTGAAGGCAAGTTGAATCGATATTCGATTCCCACCAGCTATGCTATTCCCGGAACGATATAACCAGTTAAAGTGCTCTTGTTTCGTGTGAGATGCGACAATGGAGCAGAGACGAGCGCTAATATCGAACTGTGATATTTATTTGGCCGAATCGACTTTCCAATTTCGTCGAACTACTATATTATTTTTGGTTCATAGGGTTAATCAATACTAGGCTAACCATTTCTACAGAGAAACGAAAAGAAACGATTTTATTAAAAGATTATCATAAAAAT
>DWPA01004958.1:0-12299 GCA_018251375.1 Calpodes ethlius | reverse complement strand
GCGAGAAATTATAAATAAAGTTATTTTTAATCTGCTAACAATATTGTACGGTAAAAATTTTGACCAAAGTATGAAAATATAATGCACAAGATGTTGCCCGCGGCTTCGCACACGTGTAAGAAAGGATCAGCAATAAAAAGGTTGTCAATTCCTTTCTATCATTGACTGCTAGGCAACGCTTGGTTGTTAGACACTTGCTTGAATGGATCTTACCATAGAAATGAAATGTTTATTCGCATTAAAAATTAGCCTAAAGTTCTTGCCTTTCTCCCCACTATCTCCAAACCAAAAATCATACCATAGCAAAAATCATATAAACAAACACACTTTCGCATTTATAATATATGTAATGGCATGCAAAACTTGTTTGATAAATTATTGTAACAAATTATTGTATTACTTTTTAGTGATGTTCATTTTAGTGTTATACCTAATAACTAATTTACGGATATATTTTTATATAATTCCTGATTTTCTGTTCATAATTTGTAAATGCCTGATTCACTAATTAGCATTTAGGTGTTGAATATTTGTAGGCTGTTAACTGTCAAAGTATATTTATTTAGAAAACTTACATCTGAAAATACTTCGATACAACGTTATATTATATATCTGCTGAACAACTTCGCCTGTACGTGAAGAAATAAAATGATTTCATTTGATTTAATCCGAAGTCTTTCGTATTTTTGGAAGATTGCCAGCTGATCATTCCCCCGAGTGCATTGAATACAAATGAGTGAATTTCCGCATAACTCAACAGTCATTGTCAATAGTTCCGCTATCAGACGTACAGCTTTCAATTATTTAATAGTTACTAAAGTCGTAACAGTCTTTAGTCCGGTAAAAAATTGTATGCGACGGACAAAGAATTCGCTTTGCTTCAGCGTCTGCTAAATTACAAAATGTAGTTCCTACCAGGCCGAAGTTACGTCGATGAGTGTTCCGAATGTGTGGTTGTCAGTGCTGTGACAGTACTTTGCTAAGGAGTAAATGGTCCACATAATAATGGGTGACCATCGTCGCCCGTTCAAGTCAGTAGCACCCGACGCATTGCCAAACGCTGCAAACTGAAATACATTAAAACGTTATAGTTGAGTTTCTTTTTAGTATTTTTGGTTATAAAAACACAGCTAATGGCAATCCAAGATACGTAGCTTTTACTTGTTGTGAACCTGCAAGATGAAGGATATGATAGTAAATTTTATATTCAAGGAATTATCGATTCCACACGAAATGTCTAAAATTACCATAGGGTAAGATAGATTAACAATAACTAATTGTTAACAATATAATAAGCTACAAGGAATACTTTACGAATGCCACAATTGGCTCTCCTCGCATAAAGTCGACCGCAAGTGTCGCGTCGCCGAGCAACTTCGGTTATTTGAAACTGTTATTATTGTCGCATCAGAACTCTCTCGTTCCGGGATTGCCCGGCGCTCAGCGCTCGGCACTCGGCACGGCGTCCGGATCGCGGGGTGACTGTTCACCTTGTACGAAATATGTACAGCTGTTTCACAGTCGTTCGGCTGGAGACCATAGATACAACAATACCATAGACAGACACACAAGGGCACACGGGCGTAACCAAGTAGGTAATGAAAGTTATAACAAAACACAGGCCGTGTTTACAGCTACACGACAGAAGTGAAAACGTATCAACGGTCTTATATAATAATTATTATCTCTATAATTTAATGCAAATTCTGTTAATCCGTAATAGAAAATATAGTATTAGTTTAAAATAAAATTATTTATTTTCATTCTTTAAACCACAAAATATTCTTCATACATGACACGGTATGTAATTGTATATTATAAATAATATGTACGATAGTATTTATAATAATGCATAATATCTCGGACTGTGAACTCGCTGCCGAGTGCACCGAGTTAGCGTCACTGATCCATGCTCAATGGTTCAGTTCCGTTCACTGCTCATAAAAGAGCAAAGTGTGTCTAAAGAAGTATTAACTTCAAAAATATATTTCAAAGAAACCGACTTCAAAGAAGCTTTTATAAAGAACCTAAAGAACCACTAAGAATTGTTGTTGAGCATATAAAACATACACATACAAATAACTATACTATTATTTGAGGAGTTTCTTCGTTTTGCCCGTGGATACCCAACATTAAAATCGTTATATATTCCGAGATCAAACCAAAATCTTAACAAAAACCAATATGGAAGCAAATATATTACAATGTATAATAAACATTTATTTATCACAAAATAATGTTTGGTAATGTCAATTTCAAGGGCAGGATTTAGGAGAGAACATTTTAAAAGACTGATCAATCCACTTGCATGAAGTCTCTGCAGAATATAATATCATCTACATTGGATTCAAATTCAAAACCACAATTTAATTATGTCACAATACTTTCATGCAAATTATTTCTGTTTACACTTATACATCGATTCGGAAATAAGCCTTATTTATCATCAAGCAAAAGAAATGTAGAAGAAACTCAGCGCACCTTTTAAATTAATACATAATTGTTACAGAACCGTTTTCTAATCTGCACAAAACTGGCAGCGGTACAATTATGTCGCGGCGTGATTTATTATTCTTTTATTAATTTCTAATTTTGTATAACATTTTACGTACAAGCTGCGTTATGATTATGTCATGATCAACTAGCGCTCGATAGAAGAATGTTCTGGTCACGATCATGCAGTTGCTTCTGCTGTTACAAACCGCAGAAGTTAATGAATCAGAAGTTAGTAACTAATCATAGCGTATATCAATATCCAATGCAAGCATTATGTCGATATGGTTTATATTTATTTAATTATTCATTATTTACATTGAATAGTGGATTTATAAATTTATATGTCAAATATTTGACGGCCCTGTGGCCTTGTTGGTAGTAACTCAGCCTGCGAAGCGAGGGGTCCTGGGTCCGATCCCCAGCCGGAGCAGATATTTATGTGACAGATATATATTTGTTCTCGGGTAAGGGTGTTAGTGACGTGTTGTGTTGTCCTGCCACCCGCAACACAGGGTTATATAAGACACTTATTTAGGTAATGTCAGTAGCATGCAAAATTAAGATTTCTTTAAAAATGATTAAAACATGTTGTAGTGCCCTGTCTGAATCGATGGCGCTCTACGACCGCCCCGGGCGAATCTCGTAACGAAATTTAAAAACAATAGTCGCGAGGCGGCGCGCGCGGCGTTTGTTTCAACGTGAACGGGGTTGGTCTCTCTGTGGACTTCCTGCGATGGCACTCCCATTTAAAACTTCACAATAACTGTAATACATTCAATAGTGATGGGATGACCTGCACGAGGCTGTCGAACGAGAGGGCAGTGTTTGGCCCTAATAAACCTGTGTGACACGTTAAACTTTAGTCCTGGGTCCTGACTGTTCGGCGTCATGTATATACGCCGATCAGTGATACAGATAGTACTACTAGTATAAAATAAAATAATCTAATATTTAAATTCTGTAATATCTCGATGAGATATCCGTACTCATAATTGAGTACTAGCATAAAAGTAAAATTTAAAATATTAAGTAACTCTGTGTCGGTGCATAGAAGAAACTAAAAAGTAAAATAATACAATTCTTGTGTTGGTCTTTTATAAGTTCATCAAAAAAGCCAATTAATACTTTTAAGATATTTTATTTGAGCGTCGCTGTACTGCAGGGGCAGTATTTCTATAAAAGGATTATTCATTATCACTAACACTTCACTATTTATATTCACTACAACTTTTGACTCGGAGAAGCTTCGAAGGTTAACGTTCCATGATTTATCTTAATCTTTAATGTAATGCTGACTAGTACACCTACACCTCACCGACTTTAAAAAACAATCGTAGGACTCTAATTTATAATTTCTACTTGTCATATCTAGTAATATGTAGTAATTTGTAGCTGATGAGAGAGCACTAAACCGCACATATATTCGCAACAACGGGTTAATGGCTACAGACAGATGACAGTACAAGAGAATAACATAGTACAGATAAATGTAATATAACCATCCCACAATACTTTCGAGTTTTTATGTTTTGATGTCGGTTCGACGTTTTGTTAATAGGTTTTTTATAAAAATATACGACCACTAATGTTAAACATCGTTGTTTTTGGCTGTCATTATGGAATATTTTCTAACATTTGGTTCCTATTTGCTCAGTAAAGAATCCCGTATGCGTTTCCTGGTAACAACGTATAGTTGACAAATGATTGTCGACTATGCTTAATGTGTATGTTGTATACTCTGTGCTATCTGCGAAACGTATGTAATAAATATACAACATACTTATATATTGACAAACGAGTATAATTTACGTTGTCTGGGATAAAATGCTAGTTAATCCACGTTCAGTTACAAGTCAGGTAGCATTAGTCAACCAGATAGGTCGTTACATTTCCGCGCTCAAAGAACGTAAAACAGCCATTACGCTCCGCATATGGAATATGTCTTGTGGTACATTTGCAATAAATTTCGCGGAACGTTGCAATATCGGCGCCGTAGGCCTGCAGCCCGCAGCCTGCAGCGTGCAGCCCGCCGCGCGACCCTAATATCGCCGGATGAATGTGCTCTACGAGCGCGCTCGATTATGATTTCGTTGTTCGTCGAACCAGCCGCGTTTGCTCGACATTTTAAATGAACAACTGCTCAATGAGAGGCTACGAAACTAATCTGGAAACGTAAATACATTTTTATTGGAATTTTAAAATTAAACCAAGTACATTGACCCTAGTTAGGAAATTTTAAGTAATATTTACTTGAAACCCAGCACCTATGTCACTCTTTTATTGGTCGATGACGTTGCCTTAGGTGTTGCTGAAATTTATGAGCGTCGATGACTGATGACTGTTAGATGGCTCTCAGCGGGCCGTGACAAAGTTTATACGCCCATTTTATCATACACGCTACAGACAGAATATAAGACTTAAATTGCCTAAGAACTTGATTAGCGTCGTAGGCTTGTTATTTTCCTGACTTATTGTCGTCGTAATATAATTATTATATAAACTAAAAACTGCTCAGCTTGGGGAGCGATGATAATGTTGTGAATTATTTTTGAGTGTATTTGAAGAGAAAAATAAAGATTTATGACCCAAACTCCATACATAATTTCAAAATGTGTGTTCTCGTCTACCACTGAAAACGAAAAAGTTTCAAGGTACGTAATGAAAAGAACCACGTTCGGTCTCATAAAAAAACCACATTCGCTCCGCAGGGTGGCCGGCTAACTGCTAGTATTTTTATAAAACTTAGTTACCAAAGCTACGCTGTAAAGTACGGCTTTCTTTTGTGTACCTACAGTGTAGGCAATATTGGAGCTTGCTAACACATTACTGAAACTGTTTGCGATACCTAGCATAGGTCGTTAGTTGTGTCGTGACAGGCAGTTGGAGTTTATAATAAGTTTTGAAATTGTTGTTTCTGAAAAGCCTTTCCTTTACAATCTTCAAGAGCTTTCCTGAACGGAGCCTCAATTATAAATTAACAGAATAAATATGACACTATCAGCCTTCTGTTAACAGTATGATGAAACTGACTCTCGACGAAATGGATGTTATAAGTTTGACATATCGTGTCTGTGTGGTCGTCTCTGGCATCGTAGCATTCCTAACATCGTACTGGTTGGACTGATTTTGATGCAGTTTTTTGTTTGGAAGCAGACTTGATTATGATGGGTCCTTCATCAGATTCTCATCATATTTATATCGTACTGGCTGTAAACAATTCCCTACACAACACGATTTGAATAATCCAAATCGGTCAAACTGGTGTCGAATAATCGGTGAACATACAAAAAAGATGGTTTCGACAAATTGAGAGATTGAGATGCTTCTCCTTTTTTGATGTCGGTTAAAAATTCACAGTCGCAGCGGAATATTCGCAAGTAATCCACGTTGCTTTCGTTTTCACACTTCTGTATCGATATTTAAATTTCATCGTACATTCAAGGACTTTTATTTAATAGGCAAAATGAATCAACAAGTACTGCAGTTTAGTATGTGAGTATGATGATTTCTTACGCAATGTAGTTGCTCAAAATGCTGAAAATTTAACTAGGTTCATCATTGTGTACTTTACCTTAGCTTGTATTACGATAATATATTTTACTAATAAATTTATCGGTCGTTCGGAATCTCTTCTTTCTCTCTTTTTTTATACTAAGTTCTGTTACTTTTCCATATATATAACGTTACCAGGTATAACTTTGATGTGTGCAATAAAGTGGATTCTGTTCGTTTGTGTGAGTCTCTTCGTAAAAATAGTGTTCGTGAAAAATCCGGTATGCAATTACAATACCGTAGCTAAAACACCTGTTGATAAACAAGTCACCAGCTAACTTACACACTGAACATTCCTCCCGACTCTTACCCGTGTCGCTCTTAGGTCTGTGACTAGATATATTTTTATTTTTCTCGAATTATTCTCAAACGTAATCAAATTTCCATAACAAATACTACGGGTAAGTGAGTTGCAGACGAAGAGATGTGTTCAATATTTTTTTCCTTTGATATTTCCACGACGTAAAAACTAAACTGTCTGCCTTATTGTATTATCTTGATACATCATTCTCGCGTTGTTTGTTTTTTGCACTTGACAGCGAAACGTTGCCGCGTCGCGCCTCGCCGGTCGGATTAAGGTGATATTGTACAACGAGATAGTCCGACATCAGTTCCCCGTTGGGCCGCTTCTTCAGTGGACGACACAACAAGGGCATCTAATGTGCGTTGTGTATTAACGGAAACTTTTACATGTGCGTTTTAATTGCGTTGTGGTTAAAGCTGCTCCCACATCAGTAAATTTGCTAGTTAGCATACCAACATTTGAATAAATATTTCACAACAATAATAATATCAACATCATCACCGTGCCATTTCACTGCTAGTTACGCCTAGATCAACAGACTTCGTATACCTTTCGAGACATTGTGATGTAAACTTAAGGCTGAGAATCCAGCAGAGAAGCAAAGTGGCGCTCAAGAAAAAATCTACCAATGAGGTTAGATCATGAGTGAAGTTAGGGAAATAGAGTAATACTTTTATTGTATTTTTTCTTTTGCATGCCGCATTGCTGCCCCGCATATCTCTGGTGGATTCACAGCGTTAATGAAAACAATTTACTCAAGTTTTACTTCACCGACATATGCACATGTACATGTTAATTGATGTTAGTAGGATTATAACCAAGTCTGCCTCATGCGGGAGACCAAACCAATCTAGACGTTTATTTTACATCTCTCCTAATGAAATTATTTCTACGTTCACCATACTCCACAGTTGTAACATTAAACCATGTAATGTTTAGCTAAATTAAAAGGGATATAAACCGACACGAACAGTTTGAGAGGTTTCCGTCTGATAATGATATGTGGACAGTGATAATGTATTTAAATATCGCCAAGTTTGATAAAATGTATTAGACGTCCGTTCAGCTTGAAAGTCTACTGAAGAAGTGCCCGGTGGTGACCGATTGTCCTCGGTGAACGACTTGTATATTATATCCCTGTTAAAGATGTTGGCTTCAATAAATGAGTAGCTGGTTTTGGAGTGAATAATTCGTTTTAAGGCTATCTTCCATCCGATTTCGATCATCGACCGTTGATATTCGTTTGGAAGGTGTCGTATTAATTTACTGTTCATCTTGTGTTTCGGAGGCAGGATAAGGAAAGTAAATCAATCTAGTCGTTCTCGTTGTAAGCTTATCTTTGACGTTTCTGATTAGATGTCTTTGTCATTTTAATTAACTTGTCTGCAAGCGGCGTTCAGTTCTTTTTTCTTATTCACCAATAGCCCGGTAGCTGATGAACATTCACTTCTTCTACTTAAATTGTTTTCAACATTATCATTGATTAATGCGGATATTTTTTCAATCATTAATGTAATTTTTGAGCTGCTACTATGGTATCGGAAAAGTACGTTATCATTGAGGATAAGAAACGGTGAATGCTACTCTTTAAGACATTTTAAAGTGTAATTGCTCCAGAATAATCATTAAAATGAATTAAACGTACACGAGACTACACAGTTATTTTCAGATGATCCTATCTTGTATATGTTGTGGCATTCTTGTATATATAGTGGGTAACTTTACGTTCAAGTTATTACGAATTTAAACGTATTTTAGGAAGTGCAGAAATAATGATTTCAATAAAAAATGTTTTGTACTATGGATAATTCCATCAAATTTGCAAAGCTTATCACTAGTAGCGGTGTCACTGAACTCAGGTACGAAACGTTACCAAGCCGGCTTGCCAATATCTACATCATTCGTAACATATGAGAGCCGACAAGATGCACTTAAGAGATGAGATGCCTTATTGCCTTATATTTCCCTCGGGGCACAAGGCACTATGGTGTATGACATCCGGCGAATAGATATGACGTATGTTTTGGTTTATCTCTTCGGGGACTTCAGCGAGTAGAAGTAGCGGCGTGTGAGGTAATGGCCAATTATTGACCTTTCGTATCGATTGAACCGTTCGATGAGAACTTGGTTAGATCACCAAATCACCAAAAAAGTGTTCGCGTTTAATAAAGCGCTATGTTTTTATTGGGTCTTAAGAATATCATGACGGCACAATTTTCCGGGGAAAAAGTCATCTCTGTTGCATTGTCTGTAGACAATGTTTTTATTTTACGTCGTAGATATTTAATTATTTCTCTAATCTGCCTAATCGCGTTGAATCTCAGATATATTAAGTAGTTTTGTGCAAAACGTGTAGCTCATTTATAAATTCATATGTGAAATGGGTGAAAAATGTAGCTCGGATTTTTTTTCAGCAACTACTAATAAGTACTAGTATAATTGTAAGAGAGCCGAAGTGCCGTAAGTTGAAAATTAAAAAGTTTTAATCTCGCTCCGGCAATTTTAAATCACGCTTTTATTAAATTCCTCGCCCCTCTCGCCGGCTTCACGTTCTTTGTGGCGACCTCACACGGTAATAAGACATTAACATAGATTCGATCCCACCTGTGTTCTGCGTTCTGCAAATTCCATATAAACTGTTCCTTTAATGCGTAGTAACGTTACCACCGAGAGCCCGTAAAGTCGAGATTCGTATATCAGCTACGATGAAATTAACGGGGAAGAGCCAGCGAAGAAGTCGGTCTTGTTACAGAATAACGAGTTTTATGTCGCGGTTATGACCGCGTCGGGCGGGGAATTAATATTACGTTTGTGTCCTCCGCCGTGCAGCTTGTCAGTTTGTTAGATCAAATATAAAACTTGTAGAGAACTGCAGATTGAATTATATTTAAAATTAAGCAAATCTATGCTTTAAATATTATTTACCTCATCGTACCCTACCAATGGGTTCAAGTGTATCTAAAGTATGGAAACAAATGATAGTATTACATTATTGTGAATATTTTTTTAAAATGTCCGTCTAAGTTTATGGTTTTCTTTTATGAAAGCACGTGTTGTTGTAACTTAAGTGGCATTTCAATGATAGCGATTTTTACCATTTACTGTTAACTCACAATCTCCCCATCTTTCTAGTGTGAACGTTTAATACATCGACCGCTGTGGGCACATGATTTGATGTCGAAATGTCAGTCCGGGGCTGGCTGACAGTGAACGTACTTGAAATGCTTTAGTCTAAACAGTTCAAGCGAATAGTGCAAAGAGAAATACATGCGATAAAAATTTGACATAATGTTTAACCGCTTCACTGGCGCTGGATTTCTTTACGATTCGCCCTCCAATCTTTCGTGTCTTAGTGTTGATCAATCATCGACGAGAAGAGTCAGTGTCAATCCAATTATTTACAATTACCACATACCCCCCCTCCCCTCCCTCTCGGCACGAGTGATATTTTATATATAGCGTTAAATAAAATGTATCGCTGAAATCATTTATAAAATTGGATCACAAATTATAGAGAGTTTCCTTACATACAAACTCACTAACATAACCTATATAATATTAGGTGGTAAGTTAGATTTCGAGCCAATTCGCAGAATACGTACGACTTGCACATATCCATACTCATATTATAACTGCGAAAGCGTGTTTCTTTGTTTGTTTGTCCTTCTTTCACGGCTCAACGAAGTGTCGCTATAGTATGATTTTTGGTTTGGAGACAGTTGGAAGGATGACGAGTACATAGGCTACTTTTTACCGCGAATAAACATCTGATTTCAGCCAAAATTAAGTAAGAGTCTTACAACAAAGCAACCCGTAATGGACCTATTTATTGCTGTTTTTTTCGGACACGCGTGCGAAGCCGCGGGCAACATAGTTGACTAGTTGACATATATATTTTTCAAGCGACAATAAAATAAATTTACTCGTTACTTAAATTTTCAGTACTTTATATTTTATATTTAAGAGAAGGGAATTAAGAAAATACAATTGTGTACGTACACCAATGAGAGTTTTCCACAGAACTGAAGGTACATATCTAACAGTTGTGCTTGCAGCTGTATGTGTAGGTACGCGTAAAATAATATCCACCAGTGATTCAAGCCGTTAAAGCCATTTGTCTATAATGAACCGTTACGCTACAGGACGAGCTGTACCGCTGCCATTACTCGCGGCGGGCTCCGGTTACACAGCACTTTCGCTCCTCCGCTCCACTTTATGCCTCTGCACTGCTCTTGTTTTTCTCAACTAGATAAAAGTCTTCGTTTATCGGACACGGTTAGGTTACAAAGACACATTAATGAAATACTACTTGTTCAATATTTCGGCTCTTGAACAAAGTATCTTAGATAGAGCGGATAACAACTAACAGGCCGATATATATAATAATATATCTTCTGTTTCACTCAATCCTTAGTACGTATCTTAAGGTACTGTTTTACTAGCAGCATACACAAATAATACGTCACAAATTGTAGATGGTAGAACCCATGTGCGGTTCGCCTGAGAGGTACCATTATGAAGCGTTTCAATTTAATGTAGTGTTAATATTTAAATATTCGGTTAATGTTTCGGCAACTTGCTCTAACAGTACTAACATCCGCAGTTCCCTTTGCTAATCAATCAAAACTGATGTTCTTATTAATATCAAATACTAAAAGCAGTCCTACTCGAAGTTTATCACGGGTGTTCACGGGCGGTGGGTATGGTGGGTATGGTGGTACTGCACACTCGTTTGTTGACTTGCGACACATAAAAAAGTACCCACGACACCAGAAGAACACTTATCTGCCCGTAAGTAACTACCGCAGCGGTGAATTGAACCTGTGGCCCATACTTAAATTATAATCCTATATGTATAAAAAAACAACATTATACAACCGTAGTCAATTTGAACAAAATAATTGTCTTCGGCTCGAGCGTAGAATGCGACGTCTAATTCTACTCATTGAATTATTTGGAATTGTGTTAAGTCACCGTAGTTGTTATTCCATACTTTTTTATTACATTTGATAAATAAGATATTCGCTTCTATTACTAGCAACTTCAATATTCACCATTCCTAATTAATATCTCGCACTC
The DNA here is from genome assembly GCA_018251375.1 of Calpodes ethlius. Taxonomy (NCBI): domain Eukaryota; kingdom Metazoa; phylum Arthropoda; class Insecta; order Lepidoptera; family Hesperiidae; genus Calpodes; species Calpodes ethlius. The sequence continues at coordinate 868 of DWPA01004958.1, read as the reverse complement.
GCAGCTTAATGAGATTGCCCGGAACAAAGAAACTTTTCCCGGCCGGACACATTGATATTTCAGTCACGTAAGTGTCACTCTATATTCCTTAGTTTTATCCTTCTTGTACGTTAGTTATGGAGTTTGACTCATTGTCGGCGGCGAGCGGTAGGCGTTCTACGTTAGCCGATACTCGACTAGTCAGCCTCAAATACATACAGTAGATATTTTTTCTACAAACAGCATTACATCCGTAGCTAGTGGTTAAAACTTATGTTTACTACAGCATTTATCAAATTCAAAACATAGAATGACAAGTTACAGTTATTTCACGATCTCGAGAGAGGAAGATCACATCATGTTATCTTAATATCAACTTATGTATGGGACGCAAGTTCTTATGTAATATTGAAAAAAAAGTCGATGAAATGAGACGTGACCACAGATCTAAGACTATTCATTAGTCAATTTTAAGACAGAAAATATACCCATTATTATTCAGTTTGTTATTTTCACTGAAAACATTCCCTTACAATTGTCGTGAGATATTTTTAAAGGTAACAAGCGCTAAAACACTTTTGTTGGATGTGAAAAACTCAGGTCACTGGCGTTAAGTTACGGTGACACGTAGTAAACGTTGAAAGTTATTCGTGAGCGGTTTACGTGTAGTGCGAGCGAGGACACACCACGGCCGGCTGTAAACACGAAATCGTTATTGCTCGTAAACAAAAAGGGACGAGCCTAAACGCATTTATCTGCGCTAAGCGAGAAGCGATACGTATCACAATAAAATTTGATGTTCGTCTGCCGTAAATAGTCACTAGGAATCTAATAACATGAAACGTGCCACATTAACTCATGGATATAATGAAAATACTGCTCCGGGGAA
>DWPA01004957.1:0-12299 GCA_018251375.1 Calpodes ethlius | reverse complement strand
ATAATTTATGAGCGTTTTTCTCGTACGCGGATTTATACGAGTTCCGGTTGATTGCGAATCGATTCGTGGCGGAGGTGACGAAGGGGATTATCAAGTTTGTGTGTTACCGGGTTTTCACAGTCAATCGACGGGTTAGGTTGTCTTTGAAATCAAAAAATTAAAAATAAATATCTTCCCGTCTTTACGTAGATATCAATACAGAAATAAGTTAATTGAAAAACATAATTTTTTCTCTTCTGTATGTCAATCAATTTTCTTACTTTATTCGTTTAGTAACTATAAATTGAACAAACAATTTCTGAAGTTACTTCCACCATTTCTGCTACCGAATTATAAAGGTCTCGTCCGAAACGGCGATAGAAGCAAAAAGTGACGTGTATATATCAATAAAATAACGAAATAATTAAAATGTTTTAACTTTGAATAATAAATAATTTAACAGCTGTTCATACACCTACTCACTTTTCCTACCAGAAATGCCATTATTGACATACATACATATGATAACAGGATAACACACATATGAAATCCCAAACTGTCATACAAATGTCTAATTTATTCAAACAGCACCGTTATTGTTATATAGACATAATAATGTTTATAAATTTATTTAAATAATGAATGCGACAGAAACTGACGTAGCAGTTTTAATGCCTGTATGTTTCTAAATAATGCGGGTTGCTAAAGCTGGCCTAATGCCTAATATTTCTTTTTAACCAACGCACCAGCGATGCTTTTGGTGGTGCCTGTTGTACGTGGACGTTGGTGGCTCATGAAATATATGTATTTACGTAAAAATACGCGTCTGCGCGTCCTACAAAAGATGGAAGAATCTCAAAATGATAAGCAAGCTGCGATAATTCAATGTACTTCAAAGATTTCGAAATTATTCATACAATAAAACTGACTGTCAGATATTTGCCCACTGATCTTAAAAACAGCTTGTATTCGAATATAATTTTCACTGATTCAGTAAACTATTAGTAATATCTAGTCTTATTTTTATATAAATCGGGTTAAAAGTTACACATAATAGTTAACCAAGGGAGGAACTCCTTTTTCTCCTCGATTTTTTGAGGGTACTTAGGCATACATTTCCTGATGAAAATAGAGGGAGATTAACAGTAACTAAAAATATTAAAATAGATCAATTCATTGAAGCTCATTTTCTCAAATATGCTGTCGTTCAATTGTTGGTTAAGTTTCGGAAACACATCTCACCCTCAAGTCCAGCCAGACTGTCTTACCGTGACGCCTCAGTTCGTTAAGAAAAAGAGCTCGTTACGTTATGGTCATATGGTTCAAATTCAAACGCATCCATGCTGTAACATCGCTTATTACAAGCAAACCTATTCAAATATCGAATGTCGTTCACGATCTTTGCGCCCAAATAAAAATGTATTAATTTCCAATAAGAATAATCAAGTTGTTTAAAAACGGAACATCGATTCTAATGAACTGTTAAACTTAATGTAACTTAGGCCCATTTAAACACGTAATTTCTATCGGAAAACTGTTTACGGGGTGTCACCTCGTTCCAACCCTAATTAAAACGTACGTCAGCTTTGAACTGACGCCATAACTCACGATAAGTGTTTGAACATGCTAATACGCTATTACTTAGCTATAAAGGCACGCGGCCCTCTTGTTACCATAATTGGTAAGCAGAGTGGCTATAATGTAACCAGATATCCATACTCATGTTATTAATGTAAAAGTGTGTTTGTTTTTCCTTTTTTCTAGGTAGGCTACTTTTTACAGCGAATTAAAGCTCAATTATATGGGAAGATCCATTGTGATGTATATTCCAAATTCAAGCAAGTGTCTCGCAATAAAGTGTTGCCTAGTAACCAGGGATTGAAAGGAATTGACAACCTTTTTATTGCTGTTCTTTTCTCACACGTGTTCGAAGCCGCGGGAAATATCTAGTACCGGATATATTGAAACTAACTCAAGTCATTTGATTCATTTGTAACTCATGTGAGATATTAGTTGAATATATGTATATACTTAACAGTATCAGGCGTTAGTATGCAGATATTCATTGTTATTAAGGTATTATTAGTCTACTTTGCAACAATCCGCGATAAAAATGTATGATGGTATATACTTTAAGAAATACGTGGTACCTCCATCCCTCCCACAAAGGTTACTGCAGACTAACCATCGTAAAGTCAACTTACATTGACGATGCATCATTTCGGAACGAAACACGTGTTAGTGGCGGTACGTACATTGATTTATATTTTAATTTATTGTACTGTACTATATTGTACCTTCCCTGGATGGCATTCAATAGCGGTACTGTAAGTTCGTTTGCTATTTTTATCCCAAAAAAACTCTAAACGACGAAATTTCAGCATTATCTATGCAGATGTTTAACAATCGTAATTATTTTAATAAGATAAGATATTTAACGAAAATAATCCCATTATCCCATAACATCAAATTGACAACTATATGTTATGGTAGTTATGTACATATGAAACACAACATACTTCCGCCAACACAAGTAAATCACCAAATCATTATGTAAAGATGTTTGTTCCGCCGGACACGATGCTCGCTAATTGATCGGTAAATAATGATACAATTTCAGCCGTTCGGTAAACCTTCGATTCATTTTACTTATTCCCAAAAGCGATTTAAAATCGATTCTTATTCGTTTCGATTTACTTTTGTTGATATATTTCGTAAAATTAGAACAAATTAATTTATTTAAAACATTTATAGAAGTCATTTTCGTTCATTTATTTAGATTTTTTATAGACCTTTTTTTCTTCAATATTTCAAAAATGTGCGGAACATCACCCATAACTCAGTCATTTACACCCCTAACCCCTTTCTCCTAAAGATTAATTCGCACGAGAAACCGTCATTCCCATACGACGCTATATTCGCGTTCATTGTCTCCGCCGAGTCTTATGTAATTTAATGAAGCTCGAAAACCTCATCGAGGACTAGGGCTGTCCAAAAGAAGTTTATCCTTTTTTTAGGGTGAAACTCACAATACAAATAAAAAAGCCCAAATTTTTTTTTTTTCTAAAGATGAGCATTTTTTCGTCAACCATTAAAAAATATCGTCTTCATGAAAGAAGGAGGTTGTCAATTCATTAGGTATTCAACGATGGCTCAATCAATTTGGATGATTCAAATGGTTTTATGTAGAGAAGTAAATCGCATTCAGTAATTCAATCAGGGTGATCACATGATCAAATGATGGCTTCTGGAGATAAAATGTGGAACTTCTTACCGGCCAGGAGTAATTTAATCGAGATTGAATTTAATTTAGTTAATTAATTATATTTGGGTTGGTCCTGGTTCTTTCATTAATGTGAGTAAAATTGACTTCTGTAGCAGCAGTGGCGGATACGCCTCAAGTTTTCTTATTTTGAAAAGAAACACACTGAATCGCTGTTTTGAAATAAACATTTAAAATTAAAATTGTCCAACGTAAAAAAAATCTAACACATTTATCTTATTATTTGTGACACCTTGAGACAGCCCTAGCTTTTCAAGCCCTTACATTGTTCACGAGTGCACGAGAGCAGGAGACCTTCAAAAATTCAGGTTAAAAAGGGGCACGGCACGAATTTCATAACAAAAGCGATTTTTGGCGCAATACGTGCCAGCCTAATAAACTTTTCACAATTTTCAGTATTAACTGCATTTTTTCCCATTCCGACTCGAATCGCTCGCCACATCGCATGATCGCTGATTGCAATTAACGTTCTCAATATCTCCACGGTGTCAGCCTGACTGTTGCCCATTTCAACGGCTCGAATTGCTTTATTTTTTTTGTACCATTTAATGCATAGGCTTGTAGCGATCATTCGTAGCACCGTAGCGTCGTAGCCTCGTAGCTCCGTAGCTTCGTAGTAGGTCCGTAGGTTTAGCATGAATGTTAAAATGTATAGCAATAACAAGGATAAATATTTCCTTACTTACTCTTCTATATATATTACGATTATAAAATATTATATTCATATAGAAATCTTATTCCAAGTAAATATCTATTTCTTCCAGACAACATAGAAGATCATTCTGCTTAAGAAAATTATGATTTTTAGCGGTTTCTTTATAAAAATATTCAAAAATGTGCACACAAAATTCAAATTCTATTTATTTGTTCAAGCTCCGAATCGCATAGCGCAGACTGGCTTGAGACAAAATCATATACATATATATACTGGGGAGTAGAGAAAAATAATGTGAGCCGAGAGCAAACTACATAGAGTAAATATACATACGTAATGATTTATTTTTAAATTTAAAACTTTATTTAACTTTACCAGCTAACCAACAGGCTAAACAGATAGACACCAAAAGTGGTTTCATTATAGAAGTGATTTGATAATAAAAATATTAGAACACACAAATCTAGCATACAGACTATGACGTATCATATATGACAGCGCTTTACATTTTAATTTCTTACTAGAGACCCGTTCTGTACTCGAAATTCGACCGTAATTCGTAATCACAAAGGGTTAGTTCACATTGACCGCATACAATCTTTTAAACCCTTTTCAGATCGACTTTCACCAAAATCAAAAGAGTATAAAAGAGTTTTATTATCCGTGTGTGTCTCAAATGCATGGTAGTGTGTGTAATGTTTTTTTATTGATTTAATAATAATTGACTTTATAAGCATTATTATTCAAAAGTATTAGCGTTCTGCTTTTTCCGCGAAATTTCCGTAAAAAAGGGTCCAACGTTTTCGCTTCACGTATTGATACATAGATTAAAAATATTTTCGTTACTGCCACGATATTTTTAGTGTTGGATGTGAAGATAGTTTTAAAACAAAATTCAAAGTTTAGTACAATTCGGCTTAAGAATTTGTAACAATATTTCAGTGAAAAAACTGCACTGCTTACTAATAACCATAATATTAGAAGATTATGTATCGGTGAAAATGGGTTTGTATCGGTGAAACTAAATATCGATACAATTTTATGTTTCAGTAAGGCGCAGGAATAACGTTGTACTTATAAATGCTGGACTGTAATGGTATTTCAGATAGAGATTACCCGTAGTTATACACAGCGGATGGAGATGTATCGTTTGCAATTAAAAACGGTTATCGCGCCGCAGTCACGTTTCTGATTCATAGCTTTAACCGTTTCGTTCGTTTTATGAAATTTTACAATTATCTTGCTTTTATTTGAAAGCTCTTAATTCTATCGAGTCGATAAAAAAAGGTTTCATTTCGAAAATTAAAAAAAAATGTCTTTTAAATACATTTATTACTTTCATTGATGTTAATTGGTGGTGATAGATGAATTTTTTGGAATCTCTTATAATTGATGTTTAAGTGAATATTGTTAAATTCATTAAAAAAAATAACGTTTAAAATTATAAAATCAGTACTTCTATTCGTGATACTATGAATGAACTAAGAACACAAAGACTCGCTAACCGTCACGCAAATATTGAGACGGACAGACGGACCGGTTTTAAGTAAACTTATACAGGCAAGAACAGGAGGTTAGACGCTTGGCTATTCAATTACTAGCGCCTCATGGTCATATATGGTAAACTTAAATATTTCTTATTTGGTTCTTAAGCTATTGCGTATTGCAACTTAATTGCTACTAAATCCCTAGAATTTGGACCCAAAAAATTGTAAACTAAAGAAAACTGTGAATCAAATATAAAAATCGAATTGACTTAAAAATACTAACTTATAACCTCAGATGAACTTTTATTACATTAAATCTTGACGTTCCACACGAAGAAGAATCCTCAGCTTTGAGTAACTAATTAAACGAATATAGAAAAAGCGATCCAATTAATACAAAAACGATTAAAAAAGTTGATCCAAAAACTATTTCCAATAAATTAGAAGTGTATCTAATGAACGCGATTTCTTAATTCTGAAATGAATTAAGTGGTGTATACGCGGTGACGGATTCAGATCCACCGGTCAAACAACTCGAGACATCAAAGCGACCGCCGATGAATTCAAATTAACAAGGTAATTACCAAGTTACTTTGAAAAACGCCCGTGCAGACGCACCGGCCGAGACAATAAAATTCACAATTCTGGTTAAATACACATCACGTTGTCTGAAGCAACCTTGGGAACTCACTACATCAAATATTAAAAAGCAAACCTCTTCATAAACTTGTTAGATGTTTAATCTCGAGTTAGAAGCACAAAAACTTGAATCTTTTACTTAAAAATGTAGATAATCGTAAAGAATAAACAAAATTAATGACATAAACAAATCTCTCTCTCCCAACGCTGTTATCGCACCAATTCGATCAATTTTGACATTAAATAAAATATAAGTAACGTCTGTCTCTTCTTATTATACTTCGAGATAAGGATCACGATGGACAGTCGCTCAGAATCCCATCAAGGCACGGCGCGGAGATTAAAAAAAGTGAACCTCGAAATTACAGAGAGGACTGTGGTCTCGCGCTAATGACTTACATTAAAAAATATTTTCCATTCCGGTTACCGGTTGGATAATGCGTTTTAGAAGAAATACTTATTTGGTGGCGCCACTGAGGAAAATGAAGAAGTAACTTAAGGTTTTAAAACGGTAGGTTTAGGTGTATATACAGAATCTGCTAATATCTGTTCAGAAAAATGTGTCGTTAAAAAAGTGTTTTCCAGTGCAAAACTCATTGAAGAACCACGACAGCACTTGGCGGCGACAAAACAGGTTCTCAAAAACGTCCTCGTTTCATTTCACAAACCGTTTGCCTATAGCTGTTATGACAGCGCGGTAAATGTAAAGTCAAACAATTTTCGACACGGATTATACTTTTGACGCAAATTGCTCCATCGCTCCCTTCCTAATTTAAAATATGAATTAAAAATGTATTGTCAAAGTGATAAGTCAAAGCATTTTAAGACTAAAAGCCGAGATGGTATTTCTGCTATCGATCCGGGTCAGAAACGATTTTTTTTTAACCAATCGTGGGTTCGAGATTGCCTATCGAACAGCGATCGGTAACTGTTATAGAGTGCAGACGTGTCTAGAGTTGACGTGGACATTAATCATGTAAGAAAATTTTCAAGTCATCATAAGTAAGCAAATTAATTATTTAAGAATACTTTAAGTATTGCACAAAGTAAAGCACAATAGCGTCGTATATACTTTAAATATAGTACTTAGTACCTAATTAATATTAAGTATGGGAAAATATGTAAAATGATAAACAGAAGGCATGGTTTTTTTAGTCATTTCCAAATACAGATGTAATGCTTGGTAAATTATATTAATTTATGAAAGATCTGTTAAACTTACATTTAAAATATTCCAGAAACAGTATATTCATATAATTTAAAAGGTGTGAGATAGCCAATTTGCATCCGATTAATATTTCAAGAAGTTCCAAGAAAAATCGACTAACACTATTTCTTTTTTACTTTAGTGATTTATAAATAAATACTGAAATACAATGCTGAAATACAGAGATTTTTTATCATTAAAATTGTTAAGAACAAAGCGATATATAATATCAATATGATTATCAATAGTTTTTGGTTTATCTGTCTAATACTCTCTTGACTCTATGCAATCCGTCCACTTGTTCGGATCGAATCAATTTCTCTCAATAGATTTTTTTTCTTATTTCAAGTGTGAATAGAACCGACCATCTGGATATCAAAATGAAATATGTACCAATGGTTATACTTACGGGCTTACTTTGCTTCAAAACTATATTTTTGGGCGTCATAAAATATAAAGCTTTGAACTTAAATTATTCCAACACACTATATAAGTCGTATTTATTTCTCTTTTACTTTGTAATTTCATTTGAATTATTATAGATAAATGCAATATTATATACAAGATCGACTCAGATATGATCAGCACAAATAAGAAAATAGCACGTCGGTCATTAGTAAATGATTATGCCTCTTTGAGACCAATAGCGTTACTAGAAATGGAATTGTTTGAAACTATTCGCTTACTACATTTTATTTTGTATGAAATTTAATCGAATAAATATGAAAAGTTAAAAGAAGTTCGACCATTTTTTCGATTGGGATCCATAGAATTTTCTACCTTATTCCAGGTTGTTTATATATTAAAATTGATTGCAGTATTCAGTTAATACTAGCATGCTCATTTTTTACTACTATTTATAATATAAGAGAATCGTAACCAGGATCCGTGACCAGTATATTCTGTTATACTTCAGTGAAGTTATTTGAACTTTTAAGGTTAAGTTATGCAACGATACATCGTGCTTTTGCAATATTCGAAGTTCAAAATGTATTTTTTTAACAGTGACACTGAGCTTTATAAAATTCAATGCGTCGCTGATTTGAATATCAGTTGGTTTGTCTTTTATTTTAACGACTTCTATAGTGAGTCATGTTTCAAAGACATCTACCATTTTGCAATAAGTAATATAATTGGTTTAAGTAAGTTTCCTTTTAAATTTAATTTACTCAAAATACAACAAATAAGACTAATTAAGAACTCAACTGAATCTTTTGTAACATCCCAAAACTCTTCAGACATTACTTTAATCTTTATATGAAATCCAGAAAAGTTCTAGAAAGTTATCGAATCGAAAATAAAAGCTTTACGTACGAGGACAGAAACGGACGGACTTTCAAATACTAATTACGGACGTTTCGGTGTAACATCTAAGTAAAGAGAGCAAGTCCGGCGGAATGCGGCGGGTCAACGGCCTCTCATCTCCGCGCAGCCTCCTAGGATTGATGCTGCTATCGGCTCTACGTACGCAATTAGTTTTAGATGGACTTCGTTTATTATTTCACATCTAATTTTCCCCACTTCTATCTGGAAAGTTATTTGATATTCACTGTTAAATGTTCAAGAGAGAGCGAGAGATTATCTATCTATCTCTGTTTTTATCTGGAACTATAAAATACATGTATTATTTAAAAATCTTAATATGAATGGTGTTCGTTTGAATATTAAAAGAGAAAACAACATTAAAAACATTGAAATCTTTACCATTTGTAATAACATTAAGTTACAAGATGAACGTAAGTTGATTTTAATGCATAAAGCGTTTCTATGAATTAATGAACTAACAAACGAAGACTAAGGAAAACCTCAAAAACTACTTACAATTAAAACAAACGTATCAACTCCGAGTACAGATTATCTACTGCATCTGAATGTAACAATTACAGAACAAAACAAGAAAAATCGTTTTATAATAACAACAGTAGCCCGACATGCAAAAACTCACGAGATAGCATCAGCGAATGAAATTAAGTCATTCCGGCGGTAATATAAAATGAAATCATAAAACAGACAAAGAAACCATATATGCTAATTGGATACGCGAATCTAATTAGATGTATCTTTAAGTCATTAAAATTGGAATAATGTAGATAGAGAATATTTTCATTTATAGAATTTGTAAGCCTGCTTTCAAATTCCACAGTTCCATTTTTATACATTTATTAACGAGAATTGGAAATGAAAATTGTTTGAAATAAAGAAAACCTTGTGAGGACGTCATTAATGTTTTTCTCCACAATATTTATGATGTGAGAAGTCAGTAATTTCTATTACGTATTCGGCGTTTTGTTGGTCACGTATTTTAACCCTCCTCATGGATGTAATGCTAGTTAAACACATGGTATTTGAAAGGTGTTTTTATTTATTCACAAGGTCAAAACTTGTGTTTCGAAATTCAAATGTTTCTAAAGTGAATAAACGTGGGTAGTTTGTAAGTCACGTGCGATTTTTCATACCCTCAAAGTGATCGGGAGCATACTTTCTTCTATCATATTGTTTCAATGGATGGGTATAGAAAGTGTAATAACTTTCGACTTTAATTAAACATTTTTTTTAAAGGTTTACCTATGAAGATTTTTCAGCAAATGTCAAAAAAGAGAGATAATATTTACCTAGTAGAATGTAATTTGAAATTAAATTTCCGGTAAATGTAATGAATTGGTATCTGGATATTGTAATTTCAACTTTATGAAAGTATAAGATAACCTTTGAAACTTTTCATCTATATCTATCTAACACCCTTAAAGGTCCACTGGACATAGGCCTAATATAATTTGCGCCACACAGACCGGTCTTGAGTTTTCTTTTTAAATTTTCAAGTAATGTGAAAAAAAGGGTTAATATTTTTCTAGTAAAGTAGTAGTAGTAGTCTAATAGTCTTTTAGAAGTAAATTTCCGGCGAATGTAGTGATTAGGTATCTGGATATTCTGATAACGCAACTTCTTGAAGGACGAAGGAGTAATATATCTCTACTACAATGTCTTGTAGAAGTAAATTCCTTAATACATTCAATTATTGCGCTATATCTTTGGTCCTGAACCCACACAAATGCAAAACGGTAGCGACAGCCAATACATAAATTTACTAAGTCGGATAGTTACAAGCTTCGCAGAGTCGAAGCGAGGGCAGAGACGTTTAAACAACTTTAATTAACATAATATTGCTATTTGTATAAACAAGCGGTAGATTTTGATATTGGAAACTTTGGGTCCCTGGCGAATGCATCGATAACGTATTTATTCTTACAAAATTTCAAGTGAAAATATGCTTTATGTTATAACGCTGAAAGTTAATTTTTGTTTATAAAATAAAGCCTAAGGCTAAATATAATTTATATAAAAGTACGGTTTCAGCGGTACGTAGTAGAGGATTCGAATTTAACAATTATTTGTAATTTTCAATATTTTTCGTGCAGAAATTTTATGGCTAGTAGCATTTCTTCGTCGACGGAAAACATTGTGAGCAAACTTTAATATTTTTGAGCCTTACAAAAATTTTCATATATTCTCATTATGAGACGAGACCGGAGCTCATACAACGAACAATTATGAGTTGCGATGATAATCATTAACCGTTAACCATGACTTTAACAATTATTAAAATTGATTAAACTTTCAATGTACTAAAAGTACTGACAAAATCTCAGAATCCGTGAATTTGGATATTACTCCTAATCTGTTTATATCTGAATGATAACAAACGTTTTATGATTACATTTATTTATCAAATTTGTGATACCAACTCATTTGAAAACTGATCGATAATTTGAGATCAAAAAATGATCATTTGCTATGTCACTGTACAGGATTTTCACGATATTTCTATTCTATACTAAGCAAAATAAATATAAATATATAAGAGGTGATTCAAATACAAATGTTAAGCACTCATTCATATCATTCAATTAGCAATTCAATATAGCAATAATATAATAATAAAAGTGATTTAACATTACCTACAGACCCGCTCTGCAGTTTCAATTCGATTGTAAATCTATATTATAAAGTTTTATTTTACAATGTCAGTTTTTTATATACTATTTTCATCAATATTATTTTGTAACACATATTGTACAAATTTAGCTTTCCGCACTTATTCCCCATGAAAACTTTTTGTATACCGAATCTTAGATTAGTACAAATCTGTACATTATTCATAATTGAATTTCAAACTGTATATTCTAAAATATAACATTTAACATAACACCAATATGGACATTAAATCGAGGCTTACTTCAAAACAACAAAACTGACACAAAACTAAAAAGGTTTCGTCTACGTTTAAACACTCGTCAAGCAACTACAGAGGTATGTATGAGTGTACATAAAATTTGTTCCCGGGCAACTGTTCCTCAATCGTTGCCGTCCCACGCAACGTTTTATCTTTTACAGCCAACTAAGCTGGTTCCCTTTAACTCGATTTATTGTTGCTACCTATAGCTTCAGCCAACGCCAACGCTGACTTTCAGCTAATTAACATTAGAATAGTGCGGATTTTAGACGAGATTATCGACTTAGTCTCGGAAGCAATGACAAAACTGTACCGTTTTGTCCCCTTTACGTTTGATAAATGAGCTCATCATAGAGATCACGAAAAAAGGTTCTTTACTATAGAATGAGGAAGGCTTGGACTTTCTCTTCGCGATACATTTGAGTAGAGAATCAAACTTATGTTTTTTTTTCTATTTTAATTTACTAGTATGTTTATAAATGTACATTTAAAAGATTTAGATTTTAGTACTATTGACAATAGTATTATTGTTATAATGAAATAAATCTTTATTTTTTTTATTATTTATTTTTTAAGGGTTCCGTATTCAAAATAGAAGCCTTACAGTTTCGTGATGTCCGACTACTTATCTGATCGTAATATTTATAGAGAACCATGATATCAGAAAGCTCTTATATACCATGGAAGTAGATATTTATTACACCGACACAGTGATAGTATAAAGTTGGATTTAATTGACACCAATTAGTACAGTTTATTAATAGTTATGTCATAGATTTGAATACTAGAATAAGCGCCATCTATTAGCTCAGCTTCGA
>DWPA01004956.1:0-12299 GCA_018251375.1 Calpodes ethlius | reverse complement strand
CGCCGGCTCACCCACCACGTCTCCATGCGCCCCTTGCCTTTCACGGCCACCGCGCCGCGCGGCTCCAGGCCGTAGCCACGTACTTCCAGCACCTATGTCCGCGGCGTACGATTAATACTATTACTCATTATTACCTAAATTGGAGCCAGATGGTCTTTAAACATATACAAAATTAAAAACTTTCAGTTAAGTGAAATCAGTTTTAGAATTGTTCTCAATTACCATTTTGTTTATCTATTGAATGCAAATACTGAATTGATTTCGACGTAGATTAAAAGCAAAAATGTTTAAATTAAACGATTTATTCAGCCAACTGCTACAATACGACGCCGTCTGATCCGATAGACTGACGATACGAAGTCAGCGGGCATCCAAGTGAATTCAGAAGCGTCAGCACCGGTCATAGCACAAGTTAAGGGAGACCTGACTTCAGTAATGGACTTCACTGCCACATGTGTATCGTGGTATTTTGTAGCAGTACCTGTTTGGTGTACTTGGTGACCTGGATACGGTCCATGGCACCCGTGCTCTCCATGCGGGAGGCCTCGTTAACCGTATTGCCCCAGATGTCGAACACGGGCTTGCGCGCGCCGATCACTCCGCCCACCAGCGGGCCACAACTAATGCCTGGTAACATATCGATATATCAATGTAATTTTTTTGTTTTACTTAGTTATTATGTATTTGATTCATAAATAAATAATCTTTTGGTTGCTAAACACATCGGTCGTTGTAATCTAAGGAGACATTTCTTTGGAGTTTCATGAATTGTATGGATTTATTGAAGTGATGACATAGTTAAATGTTCGAATAATGTTTGTAAATACCAATTCGAAATAAATTCGAAATACATTTGAACTTGTACATACGGTAATAATATCAAAAATATTTAATATTATATTATATAAAGTGTTGTTGTGGATTATACGGTAGATGTTGATGATGATACGGTAAATAAAAAGATAGTTCAATCAAGTACACTATATTTTCAACCAAAATTGCAACATGTTACCCGAGCTGGTCAGTATGTTACGCTACACTGACAGTATGTTACCCTCCTTTGTCAGTATGTTGACTCACCCACTCTGAGCCGGAACTTGTTAAAGCTGTGCTTGTTGATGTCCTCGAGCGCCTCGCGCAGCGCGAACGCGTAGTCTACCAGCGCGCAGATATGCTCGCAGTCGTCATTCCCCAACTAATGTAATGAATACAATATTAATTATGGCACGAGTCTAAATTGTTAAGGCGATGCAAAAACATGTAATTTCAAACATTTTTATGTTGAATTTTCCATTTTCAGGTTTCAAAATTTGAAATATTTTTTTCAGTTTTGATTTTCGAAATAAGATTGCATCATATTTATTATCATATTTACCAGTAATAGAAAATGAATAAATAGGTATTAAATAGCATTTTATTAGAGGTCTAATATTTACTACTACTACCGCTACTACTACTAATACTGTTGCTATTACGATTTATGATCCACAGATACAGTATGAGTTCATTGTCTAATAATATTTTTTAATAATTATATTTCTGTGTTATTCATGCCTCCACGTGGTGCATCTGATCATGTATCGGCTAATCCATTATGTTAAAAATTATACGGTAAGTTGGAACCTTATGGTTGGGGTTGAGTCCGGAGGCCGCCATGTAGGTGGCGCCGATGGTCTTGATCTTCTCTATACTCTTGAAGCGCGACTGCATCAACAGCTTGTCGAAGTCAACTGGAAAACAAACGAAAGTTCATTCAACTGACGCTGGTAGCCCAGTTATATTATAAATTGACCCCTTATGTTTTAAACAACGTATGTGATGATTTGATTTTACATCATGACTCTTTTCGGCGAAGGAATACTTCGATAAAATATCTTATAGTATGTTAAGATTGTGCTACGATGTGTTCAAAAGGTTTGTAAAGGCGTGCTAAATTCAGCCAGCGTCGTGCACTTCACGTCCTCTATTATGAGAGATCAGATCAATAACAAAATGTACTGTGCAGTGGCTCAACTCTATTTGGCTCAACATGGGGGTACAGCTTGTACAAGAAGGGTTATCGAGTGAGTGGCAGTCGGTCCAAGGTACATTACAAATAATCTCGTTGAGCAGCCGCATGCAGTCGACGGCCTTCTGCTCGGAGTAGAACTCGTGGAAGTTGGGGATGCCGGCGAACATCACGCCCACCTCGTCGCGCCACTGCGAGTATAGCTCCTGTGGAAACATTACTTTATAAATACTATAATACGCTTTTATATAAATATTTTATGTAAATAGCAAACACACAACCCCTCTGACGGTAACCATTGCCCATGACCGCCAGTAACACTAAAAGTTTCATTGATGTATTGCCAATCAAGTGTCTTCTTGGGGGGAGAAGAAAAAAGAACTATCTTTCAGAGCCTCAGTCTGAAGACGATGTAACGTTTAGCGGCTAACGCAAACAAGAGAGTCTTAGCTAGCAAGGCAGGTTTCAAAATTGTACAGTAGATACAGTATATTTTATATAATCTATAATAAAAAAATATAAATAAAACTCACATCAGGACATCTGTCCTTACTGAGGAAGTGGTTGACGACATGGTCCGGCAGGATATGTTTGAGTAGATGCCGGTTTGTTCTCTGGGTGTCTTTCATCTCGTCCAGGTCGTTATCGGCCTGCAACTTCCAGAGGAAGTCGAGCCGTGACGTCACCTCCACCAGCCGCGCGTGGTACACCACTATCACCAGGAACATCAGCATCAGGATCAACATTTGCACGTAGAACGGCAGGTCGCTGGAACGAGATGCGTAGTCAATGTAGACCGCTCACAGGAATGTAATGAGGAATGGACTCGCTATCAAGGTTCCTTCGAAAACTTAAAGTGGAACACTTATGTTGTTTTAAACGATTGACCTTGACATTTGCAGCTCCAAAAAAATCTTTGAGGGAAGGGTTTCTGAAAATCAACATTCCCTGGTAAACACTATACTCGTCATCAAACAGAACGCAAAAATACGGTACGTAGAAGCGTATACAATTGTTGTCTTTGACGATATAGAGAGAAAGGGGTATTTTAATGCAATTTTTTTTTAACACGGACCTAGTTTTTGTGTATAAAATTTCGACGAAATCGATATACATATCTAAGTAGACGTTAACATGTATATCGTCTTCTCTCCGATATATAACTTTATCACAATGCGCAAGTTTTTAACACACCTACTATCAGGACTCCTGTCAGTGTCGCTGTAGAATTTGACGAGTAGGCCGGAGTACATGGCCACGTTCAAGACGGCGATGAAGGTCTTGACGAGGTAGTAGACCTTGAGGATGGTGGTGAGCGCCACCAGGCACAGGATCCACGTGAACACCACGTACTCCGGCTTGTAGCACTCTTCGGTCTCGGCGCGCTGCCCTACGAACGTGGTGCCGTTGACGCTGTACTCCGGGTCGCGGATAG
Organism: Calpodes ethlius; assembly: GCA_018251375.1. Lineage (NCBI taxonomy): Eukaryota > Metazoa > Arthropoda > Insecta > Lepidoptera > Hesperiidae > Calpodes > Calpodes ethlius. The sequence goes on along the minus strand of DWPA01004956.1, from coordinate 8,856 downwards.
ATTTTGGACACGAATACAGTTTTGTTGTGCTGAAACATGATATTTACTGATATAATGCAGGTCTTCTCGTCTGCCAATGTACCCTTGAGTAAATGTAAAGGTCTGTCCAACTGAAAGCTGCTGGATAGTTTATCACATGTACAAACATGAAGCCAAATGTGAAATCTTATTGGGATTGGACTTGTTGAGGGGCTTTTTGTACCTTTACTAATGTCCATATGAAATAATAACTACTTACCATCAAGTGGCTTATACGCTATTGAAATATAATAGTTTGGCATCTTTTCTTTATTTATATATTATACACTGATAATATTTTTGTGAAATCAAGGTCACCTGGAGATAGACATGATGGTGACAAAGCAGCAGATGTGCACGTTTCGCCGTAGTCGGCTGGCACTGAGGCCGGCGGAGAACCTGGCCAGGCGCGGCATGCTGGTGGGGAACTCCTCCGCCATCACAACTAGGAACGAGATCATCAGCGGGACCGTCATGCCCAGGAGCACCACGATCAAGATGTAGCAACTGGAAACATCCAAAATATTCACATACGCTGCAACTCAAGCTTACATTTATTTATCACACAAATGTCTATTCCATCAGATAATCAAAATGAAAGCTTTGTATATGGAAGGTTACTGATGATGGAATGAAGACTGTAAGGATTGCATTATTGACTAGTGTGGTGGTTAATACCGGTGGAAAACAATTACCTTGCAATAGTATTTATTAGAAAGCTTAGAGGGCACTTAGATTTTCTGGTGCAAATCCCATTTTTCCGAAGGACTCTGTTTTTCTAAGTTTTTGTGCTTTTATCCAAATCTAACTTCAAAACTAAGTCACGTCAAGCTACTACGGTGATATTCACATAGGCTGCAGTTCAGGGAAACACTAAGGAGTTCCTCAACTAAGAAAATCCACATAACCATTTTCACGTGACTCACTTGAAGTGTATAACGATCTGCACGGCAACGATGAAGAGCCAGGTAACGAGGCAGCACATGACATTGGACTTGAAGGTCTTCTCGTCCAGTTCGCCGAAGCGCTGCTCCAGCTCAGCCTGGTGGAAGTGTAGCGACCACGTCTTGATGTACTCCTCGCGCATGCGCCGGTTGCTGCTCACCTCGATCGACAGGTTGATTATGTCGTTCTCCTGTCATTTAGAGTGGATTTAAAGCGAGATACAGCCACTCTAGTCAATTTCATGACAAAATTATTTGACTTGTCTTGACCATGTACAACACAACATATCTGGATACTTATCCGGTTTTGTCGCTATGCTGTCCTGGTCAGTCTACAGTACATTTAGTTTTTGATCTACTAAGGGAACATTATTAAGTGACGAGATATAATGTTTTCTGATGTTTTTGTATCAAAACATATTCCTTCTTGTGTACTAATAACTATTTCATATTTAGTAGCTGTTTTTCTATCGCTTTGAAAGTACTTTCAAAGGCAGATGTTTTCTAAATTTAATGTTGCATAGCTATAACAAGTTCTCTTGTTGTTGATTGTTTCACAGTGTTTTATATTGTTTATGTTTTTGAACAACATAATTATGAAAAGTGTTCCGATGATTTGAAATCTTGTGTGTGGGTAAAAAAATGTAAGATATTTCTCGAAATTTACATACTTAACGCTGAATTGATTATGTCGGTGTTAGTTTTACTCACAGACCATGATATACTTAACCAAATTAACGGAATTGAAGGTCGCGGTGGTTACCTCAGACATGGAGGCGATGTCCAGCTCCTGTCCCTGCTCGGTGTCCTCATGCCGGGTGATGCGGCGGACTGCGGTGCTGACGCTACTCGAGAAATACTGCAAATTTTATCCGGATATCAATCATTGATCCACTTTTAATTAAAAATTAAATAATTAACAAAACAATTATTTTATTGTCTGCATATGAAAAAATAGTGTCGCTGAGGAGGTTTCTCACATGGTTGCACCTGAGCGTAGAGTTCAAGAAGAAAACAAGCACAAGAAAAAGACACATACTTAATAACAAATTAATGAGGGAAGAAAAATAAACCGTATAGAAAGTATGGTCATGCTCAATTATATTAAAAGTTAAATCATACCTTTAAAGCATAGAATGCTTAAGCACGAATGTACAATTTTTATGGCCCTGGTGCGCGTATGTTGTTGCATAATTATTAGTAGAAGAGAAAATTGAAGTAGACAATGAGAAAAAAGAGAAAGAGAGGGAAGGAGGGAGGAAGAGAGCGTAAATTTTTCTCTCGTGTAATGGTACCTTCGAGACTATACTTAATACCAATGTCAGAACTTACGCTTTGGAAAGGCATTTCGGGTGTCCAGTCGGTAGTGGTTTCTTCATCGACACCATTGCTGGGCTGGCGGGTGGACACGTCATTCGGTTGCGCCGCGCCCAGGCAACTGGACCGTGAAACATGTGATGTTAGAGACCACACGATATGGTACAAGAAGAGGTAATCAGAACTTATTCTTTCAAGACAACATTAACGGTCCTACACTTGGACTGCTCATGCACAATGCGTTGGTACTATGAATACGCACGTACCGTCACGTTTTATGAGACATTAAATCATACATGGTGCATATTAATTATTGCTAAATAAAAAATATAATACAAAAAGTTACAATAAGATCGCCTTTTGATATATTTTTTCTTTTCAATAAAGGTATAATATTTAAAGCATTTCTGAGTTTTGTCTTTCATTGATTTCCTTAATGATTTCCATATCCCTAATCGGCCTACTCTACACATCACATCACAGGTTACAGAACCTCGTATTCTAAGCCCTTATAATTCGAAAGGAGTTGGCGTGCATATTTTTACATGTTCTCCGGTCCATCCAACTCACGGTAGCTTCGGCTTGAGCCTGGTGGAGCGAGGCAGCTCGGTGGTCTTGACGAGGTAGGTGGTGAGGTTGAGTTCCCGCAGGTAGGGGTCGCGGGTGTCGCCGTCGCCCGGCTCCACCTCGAATGCGCCATTCAGACACTCCAGCGTCGCGGCCGAAATGTGCACGCGACTGGAACAGGAGAGCTACTTAAGCAATGGGCAATTTGAAAAAGTTTTTCAGACCATACAATTTGTTACAGAGTGATCATCCACACAATCTAAATGAAGGTATGGACAAGGTGTTACCCGGGCAGTCCGCCGCTCTCCATGTGGTTGGCGACGGTGACGTCATGCGACCACAGATCGAACTGCCACTTGAGCAGGCCCAGCACGCCGCACAGCACGGCACCGCTGTGGATGCCGATGCGCATGTCCAGATCCACCTGGATTGTCAGAAAAGTTACGTAATAAGGGGCAGCTCTGGTGAATTATATTTGTTGATAGTTTTATGAAAACTGGGAGACTGGTCGTTTAATGAAGAAGGTCATATAATATTAGGTGGTAGAACCCACGTCTTATAGCAATTATGTTCCAATCCCAAGGGTGCCCTGAGTTGCCGTTACATTTATACAAGAGGCGTTCATCTGTCCTCAACGATAACAAAGTATCTGAGACTACTTTCGATAAGGATAAAAAATAACCTACACTAATAGTCAAAATGTCTCCAGTGCTCTAATATTGACAGAAATTACTAATTAAAGAAAGAAAGTGTTGGGTACCTGTGCATTGTAGCGCACGTCGCGGATGGCGCGGATCATATGCAGGCCCATGTTGACGCAGCAGTACGCGTGGTCTGCGCGCCGCTCCGGCAGCCCGCTCACGCAGAAGTAGCAGTCGCCGAGCAGCTTGATGCGCAGGCAGTGGTTCTCCTGCACCGTGTTATCATACCAACTTATCTTCCACAGAGACGTATTTTATAGCAATATTTATTGTTTTTAATTACAAAATTGAAGAAACCCAGGTCAAATCAATTATGCGGATTTCGAAAACCCGTGTTCTCTAATATTGATGTAAAATAGAGGTTTCTTCGCTAGCAATGTGTTGGGGATGTCTTTTGGTAACGCTGATGACCTGGACAAAGGTAATCTCACCACAAGGTGCACAATCAGGAGTTATTTAGTAAGGTATTCGAATAAAAAAAATAATTAAAAAACAATGTTGTCAGTTAGATTCCATGCGTCATATATTATGCAAACACGTACGCTTGTAATTAATTTATATTATCGTAAATCAATCAGATTTGATCATTGTTTCCTGCTACCAAGACCATGAGGTCTTAGTATGAACTAAGATTAATATTCAACGATAATTACGACCAATTAAATAATCATCGTATACATATTATTTCTCAAGTGTCCCGTACAGGTGCAGTTTAGGGAAGGGGTTAGGGGAGCGGGGGAACTCACCGAAGCCAATCTGTCGAACCGCGCAAAAAGTTCATTCAGTAACTTGACGAGCTCTTGAGCGCTGCATTTGCTCGACAGTTCTGAAACAGGTCCACGCAATAGTTATACACTGTAAGCATACTGTCATATCTTCTTTATTATTTAGTTTCGCCTGTCCTGTGTCTATAAACAAATCTTGTAGCCCTCTTTAGAATCTTCGGAATTCAATGCAAAATAATATTTTTGCAGAGCAAGTCCGATGATTAAGCTGGAAGGTCGCCGCGATAATTACGTCACTGTGATTTTCGCGGTGGAGCAGTCAAAGAATTACTTAACTATAGTCATATATATCTTAACCTTAATACTATGAAGGAAGACCTAAAAGAATGCCTAGAGCATCTTTAATATCTGTGGCAGAGATGATGTGGAGTACAAACCAGTGAATCCCTTAATGTCAGCATACAGTATGGAGACGTCCTCGTGCCTCTGGATGTACAAGTTGTTGAACTGCTGCTCCTGAAATTCTCCCTTGACGCGGGACACGTGGCTGGATATCTCTTTGGCTAAAAAGTCTGGTATTACTGAAAAATACAATACCATATTGTAAATCACTATAAATAAGAGTAACTTTGAAGAACTCAAACCAGACTATAAACATTGCGATCCAAAAGGTTTTGAAATGACACGAGTAATACAAAAATTGTTATAGAAATACGATTGTATACGCTGTAAACATTTCTACAATCATTTTTCAAAATTTTTTGGCGCTAATATTTGAAATAATGTAATATGTCTGGTGAAAAGGGGAGAACTGAGAGTAATGACTGTATCAGTTGCGGTAACTTATATTTAGTTTTGCTAGGACCACGATCCATGGACATAAATCAGTTCAAAAATCGACGTAAAATACACATATTTGAATAATCTGCGTTTTAATGGGCCTAAAATATTGGCACGAACTTTCCGGACAACACAATATTCACCTTATCCACGCAGAAAATTATGTGTAAGGCATCAACGAATTTTATACAAAACAATGTAACGCAAAACTAGCTTCACATCAACTTACCACTCTGAAACAGCCGCCACTGTCGGTCACTCTCCCTCTTGGTCTTCTGACGCGTCATCATGGAGCGATGCGTCTCCAGGAAGGCTTTCCGTTGGCCCCAGTCAGCCAGGTACTTGGTGTACATGCCGGCGAAGTTCACCGCCGTGTAGAGGAACGCGTTGCCCAGCAGGATGCGGACGGCGCAAGACTCGGCCTGCCAATACATATTGTTCACTTTGTAACTAATTCAAAGTTTTGAATTTTACTACTATACTGTGTAATGTAAATATTGTATAATGAATAGCTTTATAAAAGTCTTGTTTAAGTTTCTAAAATCTTCTTTATTAGTCGTTTTTTATATTACAACTATAAACTCTCCTCAAGACAGTTTCCTAGAACTTGACAAAAAATAGTATTGTTTTTTATTATCTTACCTACCAACTTATCCGGAGATTACGGATAGAAGGTTATTGAAAACCTGCTGCTTGATTAATATTATATATCAACTAAACTTCATTACGTGTTATATGGCTCAAATTTTAAGTGGCAACGAACTTAGCAACTAGGCTTAATTATAAATCCATAAAAGCGCTTGAAATTACCCAGTCCAACGAAAAGTACATAATAAAAAATACTAAAAAAGCTACACACTACTTTGGAAGTCGATGTTCACAAATATACGGAAGTACATTTTCATATTTCTCCCTGTAGATATGTCGTATGAGAATGACATTTATTCTCAGTTACTAACAAAACTAGTTTAGTGGCATAATAAATTATTATTTTTTTAAGTCACATGCACTATTCTTTACTTTGTCGGTAAAGCGATTCGTCTAAATTTCCGATATATTTATGTAACACACTTAAAACAATAAACAAACTTTAAGAATACTTTCTAAATTAGTTATGCTATGTACAATTATCTGGTAAACAACGTCAATTTACCTCCAATAAATATAAACAAAAATTTAACGATCCCCTAATGTGTATATCCCCTAATATGTATTTGACAAAATTTCATACCACCTCGGGCATCGCCGCCATGGTCTGTTTGATGTCGACGGCGGTGGCCAGCAGGTGTGCCAGCGAGGACAGCAGCCCGATGCAGATGCACCAGCCCAGCGACAGCGGCAGCATCGCGTACGGCACGAAGATGATGAACAACATGTACCACACCTGGTTCGCTGGGTTCTGGAACCCTATACCTTTGCCGCTTAGCGCTGTGGACGTAAACCTTCGTCACAACTCTTGACTCAAACGACGACCACGTGTTTCAAACGATGCATAATTTATATTTATTGTAAAGTTTAATATCGTGTAAAAGTAAGTTGCTCAAAGCTGCTCACAGTAAAAGAAAATACTTGTAGAGATCAGAACGTCTATGGATGGAAGCCGGTAAGGCTGTCATTATCCTAAGTGTTTGCAAAGGTAAGTCAATAATATTAGCATTTAAAATCGTTAGCTATTACAGGCCCGGATAAACTATCAATCGAGGTAATCATGACGGTACTTTATCACACTGCTCTGACGTGGATTTACGATTCCTTCATCAAAAGGATTGAGCAAAAACTATATGTGTGGGAAAAGGACAACACATTCTAAGGAAACAAATGAACTGGTACGAAATATAAATGATCTATTGGAGGTGCCATGAGTTGATGGTTCATTGGAGCCTACCTTGCGCGATGAGAAGGATCCAAGTGGTGGCGGCGGCCCAATGCAGATAGTTATTAGCGAAGCACCGCCAGCTGCCCATGAGGCACACCACCACGTTCAGTAGGCCGAACACCGCCGTCCACGCTATCTGGTACATGTCCGAGTCCGAGTTTCCTGTATAGTACCAATATATGATTGCAACGCCATATTGATGAAAACTATTGTAAAGTTGAAGAAGAAGGATTGAACATTGAAGAAGATAGCGGGTATTAGCTGGATTCAGAAGACTCAGGTCCGGTCTGTGTGGCGTAAATTAGGGGAGACCTATGTCCAGCAGTTGACCTTCAAAGGCTCATAGATAAATAGAAAGATAGATAAATATACAGATTGATAGATCGATAGATATATAAATAGTAAAGTTGTCTGAATTTAAGGGATTAAAGTTTTCCGTACACCCTTAAAACCAACATAATTTCCTCTACTCGCAGTGCTTCCTATTGATCAAACGACGAGATTGCAGCATCTTTATTATAGTCTTTTGTTATGGAACCAGCAAGAGGTATAGACGAAGAGAGAGGGACAAGAGTATAACTGTACATTTATAACTGCTGTGCTAGAGCTTAAATTCCTATGTTCAGGAAAAGTACACTTCGACGATAGTTGTTTGGTAGTTCAAAACTGCACATTGTGCGAACATTAACGTCGTGAATGGTGGGCTGACTTGAGATTTCAGTTTCGACATATTTTATGCTATTTTATATATATTCCATCTATTTTATTCTATACACTTACCAGTTTTCCTCGATAATGAGTAAATAAGTGCCAAACAAATCTGTAATAAAATGGGCCGGATTAGTTATGTTCCTACATATCGTTTGTACTAATAGCTTTTATATAATAACATGTTTTATATATACAATATACATAAAACTATACTATGGTTTGCAGGCCACTTGATGCTGAGTGGTGGTAACAATTCTACTTAACATGGATGTACCATATAATACCTACCTAAAATTCTATAATAATATGACTGTGATACAATATTATCTTGATAATTCTATTACAAATTATGACAATTGTGGCCACAACTATGATGTAGAAGTGTAATAAAAGGTTACTTAATTGTTATAGAAGTATTTATTATCCCATCCCACCACCCCAATAACCTTGTTAATATTACCTTTAATAATAAATCTACCACGTTGACCATTATGAGAGATCTTTGTCGCTGCCTCCGAGAATACCGCTGGTATGATAGCTCCACGGTTTCGTCCTGAAATAAAATACTTTATTTATTATAAGTACTTAATAATTATTTTATTTATAGTCCGACGGCTCGTATTTCCCCTATCAATGCGAGTGGAGAAATGCTCCAACAGTGGAATAATTAAATGCGATTTTTATAAAAGATAATTAGCTAATCCAGTTAAAAGTATTAGGCGTTACGCCAATGTATCGTCATTAAGTTAGGATTGACTTTGAAACATTGTTCGAGTATGTTTGATAGTATATATTTATAACTTCGTAGAGTCAACACCCTGATGATGCTCTGTTTCAGGGTTCAACTTATGCTGGTGCTAGTATGTATCTTAGAGAGGGAGAAATTCTCTAATTGCTAAGATCTATATATATAAATACGAATGTTTGTCTGTATGTCCTTTATAGAATCGTAAACTATGCATTTGATCATTTGATGATTTTTGCAAAGTTTTTGTGTATGAGCCCACGAAGGTTTCTAAGGTAGGCTTTCTCTGGTACGACCAATTTTCGACAGGTGTAAATTTAAACTACACAGAGTAATAACTAGCTGAACCCTGCGCGCGTTGCTACGCCGACACAAGCTGCCACGGAAATATATGAAATTAATTGGAATGACA
>DWPA01004955.1:0-12300 GCA_018251375.1 Calpodes ethlius | reverse complement strand
CATGGCTGAATAAATTTTAGTGCTAAATAAACAAGCTTTATCTGTGATCTCCACAATACAACGGGTCCGAGGGTAACAGGAGCCGACTGAAGCGCCGCGTCCACGATACCATCACGCCGATATGCATCAAGGAACCACTTGTCAATACATTTCACCTGCGAGCTGAACCAACTTGATGGCCTGTCGGTGACCAGAACGAGTTCCCATGAATTGTGTTGCTTGCAAGACATTTTTATACCTCTGTCCAACAAGATGTACCACGGGCCGTTGCTTACATGTTAATGTATCTGCAATCGGAGCGAGCTTTATGTCCACGATCGTTTCTTTGTCTCAGGATAAAGATGCAGTCGCCGGTAAAATTTCCAGTGTCCCCAACGTGAATTCAATGCCGGCGATTTAGATCAATTTATATAACGTTTTTCTCGCGTTATATAATGGCCCCCATCTCCATAATATGCAAATTAACAACAGTGCCACTAAATAGCATTAAGCGGAACGAATAAATATTGCGCTAACCTTATTTACTGGACAATTCAGACGTCCCAGCAAACAAACACAGGTGGTCCCAATAAAAGGTTCGGTGGAAGGCAAGCGCCGCTTAGAGATGCCGCCCTCCCTAAAAGGATAATAATACGTCGTTTCCAAGCTGCCTCCTCGCAGCGGATCCCCGGGACTCTGGGAGAAATGTAAATTGTCCCGGCACCTGACAAATAGCTTAATTAACGGCGAACACGCGACACGGGAATTATTGAGATTATCCGAATTGTTCATTACACAGCTCGCTCACTAACTCGCAGCGTCGATTATGTACAATTATGAGCGTTTAACAGAAGGTTGCTCTAGATTTTTTTCTCGAAAAACCTTCTGATACGCAGCGAATATTGTAAGGACATCGAAGTTTGCGAGATTAAAGTACGTAAGTCTTGTCTTGGACTCGTGCTTTAATTTCACTGCATAACAATCGAGACACTTAAATGCCTCGAATACAATGAACAAAAGGAGCTGGACGACGCAGCTTCCTAACTGGCCCACGTACACCAAGTAATTTAACAAAGGCTTTAAATTTCAAGGTCAGACTGAGAGTTATGTCGAGATTTAGTTTTTTTTCGCAACGCTATGCGTCGGTAGGCGTCTGGTGGGCGCGCACGTGACGACGCAGCGACTTTGTTGCCTGACACGACCGCTCGCGTGGGCGGCCGTCACCACACTGACTGCCGGCGAATCGAATCTTAAATCCCACCGATCGGTGCTATTGTAAAATTATTTTGACTCGTATTTATAGAACGGGGAAACAATATTTACTGTCAACTGAAAATAAATAAATACGTAACGACAATGTAACAGGCACAAGAACAGTGTCTTAACGGCCGGATTCCTGGGATAGCTGTGTGCACATCAAAATGCAGTTTCACATCAAAACGTCTCCGATTCTGGAAAACGGAGGTGGTAAAAAGCCGCAGTTGGCGGGAGAACGCGATGACGATTGCCCATCGCATGGTTTCCCATCGAAATCTGGATGTTTGGTGGATTTTTTAATTGACCAAAAAACAAAAACGACGCGCCGTTCTCTCTCCCCGGTTGCAATCAAATAAAAACTTACTCGTTAATGTTTTATGTATGAAATTCGCGATGCCGATACATTATTGATGGGGCCCCGCTGGCTACGAGGTCGGGTATTTCGACGGAGGCAGATATCGGGCGCTATGGTGGGCGCGCGCTTACTCCGATATTTTTTCGTGACGTCTCCCACAGATTACATCTGACTGACGAATAACGAAAATGTTTACTGCAATTGCACAATAACAATATCTCATTTACAATTAAAAGGTATTTTTTTATACTAAAGAAAAAACATTTTGACTAGGCCGAAAGTTATCACTTTAAATTTCAAACATCTCAATTACTAACCGTACGAGCCACAGAAGCAAGTAAGGTATTGGTCATGGATTACCCAACATCTGTTATTATGAACTCTTGCAGAATTCATAAGCAAACAGAATTCAATTTCATACGCAGCCACTAACGCATGGGGCGTGTAAACAATTCTAATTTACTGTGACCACGCTGACATGTTTAGATGGCACACCTGAAAGACTATTTCGATCGAACCAGTTGCGCAAGCGCAGGTGTTTGATACTGGTATGACCATAAAGTGTTTGAATTTTCAACTTTTTTTTTTCAAGGCATGTAAGATTAATGTGCATGCTTTACTCGTAATCAAATATGTTATCCACTCCGTCTATCCATTTGGATTATAATTGAGGAAACGGATAATATATACTTGTTTTTATAAATACTTTTGCTTATAAGGTATATTCGCGACAACGTATTCAAATCTACATAACTTGCAGTAGACAGAAAGTACTGGCATAAGGGAAAACTTCGTTAACAGACGAGCCCTCCTACTATTATATAATAAAGAAGAAGAAAGAAAGAAAGAAAGATTATATAAAAAATCTGTCTATATAATATACAAATATATGTTTTTATTATCTAATATACATTTCCAGTATCTTAGATAATAAAATATTATATTTTATCGCTTTGTGAATACGTAAAAAAATGTATTAACATTTAAAAAGATGTTTTAAAAAATAATATGTTCTAAAAATATATACATTTTCAGTATCTTAATTAATAATGATCTGGTTAACACTATAATGTAATGAGAAGTATATAAAGCCTATTTCATTTTCATGACAAATCGTATCGAATGATTCATATTTTATTCAATATTTTGTTAACATTACGTAATATATAATTGTAGTATCCTACACAGAAAAAAGTTACAAAAGATATAAATATTAGAAATCAGACAACTATAAAAGATAAAGTGCCAGTAAACCTGTAATCATTTTGGTTACTTGCCAAAGACTTTCGCCGGAGCGCTCTTTGCCAGCAAATATAAAAAAAAGTGATATTCGTAAAGAAAATCCGAAGAGTGAGATCAATAAAAAAATAGTTCGTTTATCCAACGGATTAGTCCCACACATCGAACCGGATTGAGTCACACTACAGCAACTCAGGCGCAGTTTCGCCACGACGAAAAAAACACGACGCGCAAATTACAATATCCTAATTAATATATTATAATATCCATTCGCTGTATAACGGACTGTATATGAATGTATTCCTGTATAACTGTACTAGTAGGTATGTGTATATTTATACATATATCAATGGGTCCTATGTATATGGGCCAAAATACAAAATTATAACTTTACGAGAGAGGCTTTAAAAGTTTAAATTTACTATGATTGATAAATCCGAATTTAACAAATAAACATCGTGTTTGCTTAAAGAAATATTTTTTAACAGCTCACATGGTTCATTATGTCAATAAGATGCGATTTACCATAAAAAAATAAAAATTAACAAATCGTTAGTTTGGCCCATACATAGGACCCATCGATATTATAGATTAAAAATTTACTATAACTATTTATACCTTTATCTGTGGGCCTCTAACAGCTGGTGATCATCGTCGCTCATGGACAAATATCAGTAATACCAAAAGCTACCTATACGTTGCCGACTACTAAAGATAAACCTACCATTTTTCTACCCTAAGATTATCTAGTAAAAACCATTACTAATACCGTAAGAAAACTGTTAAAAAGGCCGTCATAACATTATTAATTATTATGAAACAATAGGTGTATTGCACTTTCCTAATGTTTCTAACAAATTTATTATTTTTTTACTTTTTATTCCAATTTATAATAATTATATTATGCCTTAACGAAAGGTAACTTCACAGATTAATATAACCTTAGTTAATACTTAACAATTAAACATTTCCAGAATATACACTATCGTATTTCACCGTGTCATTTTCATTGACAAAGACATTATTTATGCTATCAAACAAAAAATGTTTAATCATAATATAGTATAATAAAAATAAATAATTTAATTAAAACAGACATACTTATCAGTTTTTTAAGCTGCTTCAAGAACACTTTAGTAGCAAGATAATAAAAACATATATTTTATGGACCTGTAAACATGTTATAGAGCGCATTAAGACTTAAAAAAATATTATTTAAAAAATTACACGTTTTTATACTGCAAAAAAAATGAACTGTGTTCACCATTGAGGAGTTCGCTTATCTAGATCTAACCCTGGGTTTAGTATTAGGTCCTAACTGTCATAAAAATATACTGTCATCGTAACTAAAGATATGTGTAAAATTCCAACTACGATAAGAAAAAGTAATAGAGGTAGTGATTCAACTTGCAAGAAGTGTTCCAAACATATTAACAATCTAACAAACGTTGCAAGTTACATAAAAGCTTTTAATAAAAATATAATTCAGCTAAGTAAATTAGACTGTACTTATAAAAGACTATTACAGGACGTCTCTACCCTCCGATATAACAGACTTCACACAAAATAACAGACAGATGAGAAAACATTCAAAGGCCTTCATATATTATACATAAAACTTAAATCGATACAAAATATAAGCTAGCCGGTAAGAGAGATTTCAACGTTGAATTTGAACACGATTTCTTTGAAATGCGGAGTGTGAAAAATATTTATCTTTAAATTATTATTTATAAATATTATGACAAAAAGAGTTTCGGTAAACTTGTACATAATGTGAATATCTAAAAAAGCTCTTCATATTTTGTTCGATAAAAAGAAAGACACCATTATTTCCCAAAACTGGAATTTAAGTCCAAGATGACGTGTTTTATTTTAAAAAATCCACCTAGTTTAAACGCTCTGGGCTCTCAAGGGCTAACCTTTTTAAACCCGAATTTACTCTCTCAATAATCTTATTTAAGTTATCAACATTAAAAACAACACAAGAAGAAGATCACAAATCAATCGCCTTTCTAACAATGTCTGAGAATTTGTACATATTTAATTATGTTAAAAATGTTCAGCACCCGCTGCCAGCTTCCAACTTAGTGGCACTCGGCGTGTTTGCACAAGGTGCTCGTTACAAGCGATAATGACCGGATCTTTCTGCAAGTGTAATGCGATCCCAAGCATTGTGCGTGCGCAATGAAAAAAGCCAGCAAAAACCTTATCTCTTATCTATTTCGTATTTATTAGCTCAGATACACCGTCCGCTTCTATTTAGAACGTAATTAATATCGCGATATCGCCCCGCTGTCCGTGCCCTGCTCGACGAGAAAGTCGCTTCGCGCGTAATTCGATAAACTCCATCGAGATGTATACGAGCGCTCACTGATTGATTCATCATAATTGCCCTTTTGTTTCAAAGTAACAAAAAATGTTATTTATAGCACCTCATGCGAAACAGATGTCCTCGCGTCGACTGTTATTGTTCATTACGATATAATGGCCAATTATGAGGAAAATGTAAAAAAACAATTTACATACTTCGCCGTGAGATACAAATCGTTGGCATCCGTCCGGGTATTAATTCACCTGTACTAACACAGAAGTGGTACGCCTTTGCTTTTCAATTAACTATTTATAAGCTCGACTCCTTAAATATTATAATACGGCCGTTTGGTAAATTGTCAGGACTGGCGGACGGTCGGTTGGAGGCTTGGAGCTACGCAAAGAATACTCGTCGCTGCATGCCTCGAGCGGTAATTATACCGGGTATGTCGTTCATTTACAAGTTTGGGATGCTTTCAGTGAATTGATTTTTAACTAAGCAGATTTCGTTTGCTCATTGATTAAATTTACCTTTAATGTACATTTATTTAAAGTTACACGGGCAATAGTACATTTAAAAAATTCCAGAATATCTTACGAATCGGATTCGGGGAAACGTGGTCGCATCGTCGGCTGATTCGGCAAAACAATCGCTTGTTACACTTGACCGACACTCGAGTAATGCGGTCCTTCATAATCGTGCGCATTTACGAGTGATTTTCTCGAAAACTCGCCTCGTGAACATTTTAGTCGTGATCCCGGGAACCCTTTGATACCGTCCGACGCCTAACGAACTAGTGGCCGACCGATAAATTCGCCGATTAGTCCGGCGGACATCGAGACCCTGTCCGCTCGTCGAGTAATCAGTGCAACCGTCCTGTCGCACGTCCACCGTTGACCTGTGCAGATTGATGTTAGAATGAGTTTTTCAGCTTAAAAGATAGTATTCGTAGGAACCATTACGCGTGGGAATATTCACTTCTTTTCATTTCAATGTCGACGTTGCGTCAGTTAACTACAGGATTACGATTAATTAACATTCGAATTAAAAGAAAGTCGGTTCGCAAATGGAGGTCTCGGATGAAACTGGTTCAGCAATGACACCGGAGTACTAGGCGCGCATAACAGTGAGGCGTTCACGCTAGGTGTCGGTCGCTGGGAGGCGGGCCGACACGCCAGGTTCCCTTCCCACTAACCAATCAATCTTCACCTCCCCGACCTCTCCTGCTTGCAACCAGAGCACATTAACCTTAATGAAGTGAAACAGTAGTTTGCGTATAGGTCTCGTTACAATGGTCAATACTCTTGGCGAGTCGTGCACTCCTAGTTAATAGCTTGCTTAGGCGGTAATTCTGTGAACCTTGACAAAAAAACATACATGGTTACTATACTATCTATGCCCCCGTTAACGGCTGAGATTATTTTTACATTGCCTTTAATAAATTCCATTTATGAAATCAATTCATTATTTTCTTGTCACAATCCTCAACAACCAGAGGCAAAAAAAAATTTTCCTTTCACTATTCTTATAGAGTTGATGTTCGTACATTGCTCGAAGTCGTCCTGCGAGATCGTTTGCATGAACTCCACGCACAATATGACAGCCTGGTACTTTTAAGCCATATTTGGAACTTTCGATTTTGTTTCAGAATCAAAACATATTTTCTGATAAAAAATAATAGTTACGGATTAATATACAATTAATTAAAATTCACCTTACGGGATCGTATTTATTATCTTTGGAATTGCCGCCAAAAAATAAACGTCCGCGAATAATGGAATTAAAAAGAAATTATAATATTTCAAAGAATTATATTGGCGCGCGTTGCGATTTCGTAAACGAAAACTCACGTGTATTACTTAGCGTTGTTTTAAGTCGATAAATTCATTTTTACGAGTCAGATATTATCTGACCCTCTGCATGCATCAGTACTTACTTATCTGTGGCAATAAAAAACAACCATTCATAACAGTAGCCGAAAATTTAAAACTGTATGTAATGAGTTAATTAAAGTGGGTACGAATATTGCAGCAATGATTTACTGCCAGTTTACTTGGAGAAACCGCGTTACTGAGATATTCATTTTTTATACTTATCTATAAATGATAACAAGCAAGCCCGTTAATTGTGTCTGGCTGTGTATTTCTTTCCTTATGTCCCTACCGTACAAACGGTTACGTTAGTGATAACGGCTGCGCCCAAAATCACCTTAATTAACGCGTTACAGAACCAGTTATAACTCAATATTAATTTGTATTTCGATAATTCGCGCGTTAAATACCTTATGGCCACATCTGCGTAGTGTGATTGTTAGCGCGCTAATTAACGCGTTAGACGCACATGTGGCCGTGGCATTAAATAACACAGAATTTAATGCAGTGTGTATGATCATTTAGATTTTTTTTAGAGAATAGATCAGACGATTCATCGGATGGTTTTTTTTTTTCGAATGGACTGTCACTGATCGTCCTGGCGGAGTTTATAGCTTTACACGATCAGAGGAGGCAAGCGTGGAAAGACTTGGCGAAGTAGACTATTTTTATTCTGATGGTTAGCCACCATTGCTATAATAATTGTACCAGTAACAATATTCATCATGTAATAACGATTCAGATAGTCATTACACGAAATCTTGGTGCACCAAGAAGTAACCGGCTGCTCCCGACACCCAGGTCCGCAGACATGGAATTGGGTTCAGTATTCTAAGTCACTGACCCAGCCGTAGCTTGAAAATGTTTAGCTACAGCAAGCTGAGTTTGGTTTATGTCTTTCAATGGATTCACTATCACCCTATACAACATGGCTTAAATGTAGTTAGTTGGGATTAATGTAAAATTCCTAAAACTACGATAAATCACAAAAGAAATCTAGAAAAACGGATTTACTTTCAGATTGTTTTGTAAATTAAAATGACCATAAACTGACCAGCCCGATAATTTTAATAACACAATGACATTTGACAATGTCATGCATGACAAAACCAGTGCGTGAGGTTGAGCCATGAATTATATAAATCGATTATTGTCAAACACGTTTTCAATGTTCGTAAGAGGCGAAACGTCATTCTTTGTCCAAAGCTTTACATCTAAACCGCGAGTGTTTCAAAACAACCGTGAGATATGGGTCAGACGCGGCAATTACTCCACGCAACTTGTAATTGTTTCATTTCGGCACGCCGCCTCTATAACTAGATCTATAGCACTGGATTTTCGTCACAAGCGCAGGCCACAGGCATTCTCATATCTCATTCAAGTTTATATAAAGCTTCAACGTAATGTACACGAAACTAAAAAGCGTTTTGTTTAACTTTCTATTCCAAGCGAAATATGTAATAAAGAATAATAAAATTACTCTCACATTAGCTCACTTAATTTCACTCGTGTGGAACACAAACCATTGTTCACAATGCAAATAAATATATCTGTCACAATATATATGATACCGATCGATGGTGGATTCAAGAAAATATCAAAATACCTAAAATCGTTAAAATCCAAAATTTTAGCAATAATCAAATATTCCTTGCATAGTCCATGCAGGTTAATGTCTCCTAGAATCAACAGAGATTTTTTTACATGTTTCCAGTACAGTATCAACAAATGAATTAAGAATCCTCTCCTTCTTTCTTGGACGAAAAATCTTCTGTTTTGTTTATAGTCAGCAGTTAGCATTTGATTAATGTCTTCCATGTATTGAAAGAATTCAATATTGATTTGTATTACGGTAAAAAAAATCCTTTTATTTACGGTTGTAAATTCAGAAAAAAACAGGAAACTTTCAACAGATTATATTACGAATGCAAAAACTATATTTAATCCTAACAGTATCGATATACCAATAAACGAGCAAAAAAACCCAAACAATAAAGACTCACAAAGAATACAAGCTGTTCCCAAAAGGAAACGAGATAAAACTATAACTGATACGAAATAACTGAAGATGGAACACAATAATGAATATCGGAATAATATTTGAGAAGATATAAGTGAGAAAAATGTTTCTTATCCGCAGATCGCGTTACCGCCTATCGTCCATCATCCCTCTGTCTTATTACCGACTGCCGATGGTGCCGATCGAACATAAATTCCGCCGTTATTATTTGGACATGGCCGTCGCAATAACTCCAGATATAATCCTGCAGTAAATTTCGAGAGAATAATTCGATCTTTATGAAGATTTTATCGATTATCGTACACCGAATCGGGCGTCGCAATCGTTGGTAATTTATAAATCGTAGACACGCGTACTTTACCCGTAGCAGCACTGGCTCGACACTCCACAATGGTTACAAAATCTCAAGAGATCTTACCACCGGGTCGTGTGGGAAAATAATCTTGGTCGCAATCTACATCCGAGCTGGTTCCTAATTAATTTAGTAATCGCTCGTGACGACTTATTCCGGCCCTAGACCCAACCACGAACCTAACGAAATCACGACTCTGCCAGACAACGATAATCGTTATTTTAAATTTATTAAAATGTCCTCTTTAAGGACTGTATCGGGGCGCCTATATCGGACTGAATAATTTATTCCCGCTGCAGACAAAGCTCTTTAAAATGAAAGCTATCATAGAGTAGGGTTCTTATTTCACTACAATGCTAAGCGCTTACTTCTTTTTGGAATCTCCGGTGTCTTAATCGTGATGCTGCTCCATCCGATTATCTGATTGGTTTTATTTTCAATCTAGATATTACATTTTTCTTCCAATATAATTTGACTGTTCTTTATCTTGTATTGATTTAATATTTTCAACTAGAGCTGGATTATATTTATAATTTATTGTGAGTCTTGGAATTACATCGAATTATTCGCCATAGATTATTTAATCGTATTACGTGGACTGACGAAATATTGCGAGGAGAACAAGTAAGACTGAGATAAAGTTAATTATTATAAGCTTGAAAACCTTCAGATTAATTTATTTTTAGAAATGTATTATTACTTTGTTATTTAAATACGGTCCTTTTAAAAAATAGGGAAAATTTTAGAATTATTCAATTTATATTTATAAGTGATAAAAGGTCGAAATAATTTCAGTCATTGAAATCATTCATTGAGAAACATGCAACGTGAATTTCTTATACTTCTTAAATTAGTAAAAGTTTCCTTCGTACATAAATTTTCCATAGTGTCGTCTTCCGGCACAAAATAACCAAATAACTCCATGATGCGTCTGTTAATACCAAATAACACGAATATTTACATCCCCCGAAAATCTTTCACAATGCTTGGACATACTTGGCTGTCGGTAAAATCACATTTAAAAGGTACTTTGACATTGTTTAAATAACTAGACACTACAGTTATCATTATGATTAATTATACAGTATATATAATATAATATATATAATCTGTATATACATATATCGCATATTATTTATCTACACCTTTTTCAAAACAAGTTTAATCCCGCCATCAACGTTTACGTACTTCTCGAAGATGGACTGACAGAATGCTTTTAACATTAAATCCGTATTAGTTCCTGTTACCTTTTTCTAAGGTTCAAAAGTTTAAATAAATAAATATTTAGGAATTGTTCAACGCTACAGCTATGTCCAGCTCCCGAGTCGCATTCCGTTTTATTAAACCGAATGCCGATTGTCGGCGAACCGGTGTCGGCGTGTCGGTGTGTCGGTGTGTCGGCTTTGTTCCACCGCCGGGGCAGAACAACGTCGTGGGCCGCACCGCCGAGCCCCGCGGGGCGCAATTACTCCCGCGGACATCGCGACCAGAGCCCGCTAACGAGTTATTGATTCTGCGTTTCCGTTACACTACTAAATATCTAGAATGCTGTTTGTAACTGTTCCAACAGACGTGATTGTAATATCACTGAAAACAAATTTCATATCATACTTTTTCGACCTTCGATCTATACGTGGGCATATCAATGCGATTTAATATAAGTGTATATTATGATTTTATTTATATAGATATGAAGACATATCAAGAGATTTAGACTGATTTTAATATTCCTTTATTTTCATCACCATCCAGCTTCCCGCGGCAATATTCTTCTAGTGTGATGAATAAAGCTGAAAACCTTCGATAATAATTTTCAATAATCACTATTCAGAGTTGGATCCCGACAAGCTCCGTAACCTTCGTGATGATGATGGTGTTAAGTACCAATTGTTTAGTGTAATAATTGTACCAATGACCATTATCAATCAATTAATAGTCACCAGCCATAACTATAATGTATTACATAAAACCACTTCGTGTTAACAAGATTCAGATAGGCGGAGAAGCGAGCGCTTTTTGCTAAATAACCTTACCTTTACCAGATGCTAACATTGCGAACCTTGTGAAGATGCACTTTCGCATGATATATTGATGCCGCGTAAATCAGTAGCCGCATGATTTGATGATCAATTTAGATCGCAACGAGCGGAACAGTTCGTAATACCTTAGTATTATTGGCAAAGATTATGTTTTCAAAGAAGTATTATGCAAACATTAACACAAAGCTGCCAAAGATAAGATAAAAGAAACTATTCCGTCAAATATACGTATACGAAATGAGTAATCAATTCCACTCAAATTTTATGAATAAGTCAACGGCAAATAGATATATGACAATGATGACTTTAAAACTAAATGAAACTGGTATTATTTCAGTCTTTATATACTCGAGTCTTGAAAACAAAAATTTTCCAAAAATTCCTAGTTTTTTTTCAATCTACTGATATTAAAATAATGTACAAACTGACCTAACCAAAGTTAGTTTACCTCCGGTACACAGAGTAGTACACTATAATATAAACACAAATAGTACGTAGTAGTATTAGTACATTATTTAGTAGCGGGTTCCGACAAGCGGGACAGCGGACGTTTCGCTAACAAGCGCATCGAAGCCGTTTCCCGCTGCGCGACAAGCGCTCAGCCCGCACCGAACCACCATCGTAAATGAGGGGGGTACGAACTGCTACGAACATTATGGAAAACTCTTCGGCAAAGTTCCTTGAGAATTTAACCACGACAATAAAGTACGCACCTAAAATTCAAACACTAGGTTCTGAATTAGTCGATGTGTTTTTCAAGCTCAGCTAAACCTCCTTCACTGACAACAGATATGGCAATAATTGTACTAGCCAAAGTAAATATCATCTAAATCCACGAAATTCGCTTAAACATAAATCACATATTTCCATGGAA
>DWPA01004954.1:0-12301 GCA_018251375.1 Calpodes ethlius | reverse complement strand
CGAACGTCCCACGTGAGGTTTTATTTATTATTTGGTACGTTGCTCTAATTGTAAAGCAACGGAAAGCCATTGGTTACTATCTCTATACTGTTGAGATTTAATTCCGGTACTTGGGACTACTTCGTTAATGGCACCCGATAATGTTTCATTTTTGCTTCAGTCACGTATCACCAGTAACTATCTTTATTGAGTAATTAATTTAGATCATGGCTTAGATACATCTCTTTCTATAATGATTATCAGAAAATCTCCAAGTACGCTGGTATTTGCCCACAACAAATGGATAAAAGACAGTAGTATATATAACATATTATTAATATTAGAAACATTAAGATACCTAATCCGCCTCTTAGCACAAAACAAAAAGTTAATTTCTCGACAGCGAAATTCTTCGTAAATTATTCACGAACATCCGAAGTTTGTATCGACATGGAGTAATATCTGTCGCGGGACAAACTCGTGCTACGAAGGAGATTACTGTCTCGTAAATAAAAACTTTTCCAAACAAATATTGAAGTTTGAACGGGTCCTTGCGACTTTCCCGGGACGTACTGGTAGTCTGACAATTGAGAAGATCGCAGGTTACATGAAACAGAAAATAAAAAATGGTACAGCTCAGGAGATTAAGCGGAGGACTTAATTACCGGATCCGAGTACGGCTGAAAAACTCCTCCCTGGTCGGGACCGTTCGATGTTTATAATGTCCAATGTCAACTTGTGAAGGATGTCCGAACGACCTAATGCCGTGAATTTAAAACAAGTCTCGCAACTAATTCGTACCGACTACAATGTCACCTCGCAAGGTTAAAAGCTAACAGTATTACAGTATCAATTTCATCGCACACCGAGGTGGTATCGGTGTCACGTGATGCCCTGCGTCTGTCCCCAGCCGCCAGCTCCCCGCGGAGATACGAGTATCTCTGTATTACGAAACTTTTCGCAACGATGAGGCGGCTTTGTGTCGATTACTGTATATATACCTATGTGTCATGTTATATTATATAGATTAATGTGAATTTGTTGAGACATTCAAATTAAAAAGGTTATTTAGTGAGTATCTCATCGATCACTATATAATATATATATTTTAGAAAAATTTAAATCTTTATAACTAGATATCATATAAATCTAAGTACAGAGGCTAGTTTTCCACTTGTTGCGTAAATTTTATAACGTGTCTAACACCAACATCACTTGATAGAGGATGGGCCAATAAAATTACCTAAATTCAACATTTTAAAGCGAAACACTTTGTAAATGGATTCCTAATAAAGATGGCCTGCGCTAATCCATGTCGTATTTAAAAAATCAATCTAACGACATCCCAAACTGTGGGGTAGACGAGAAGAAAAGTTACCTCTACTTTACACGTAGGAGGTGTTATGAAAAATTGCTTTGTAATTAAGAAAAATATACATAGCGCTCTAACGCTCTCTGCAGTATGCTGCAGGCGTACGTGACAGGACATAAAGGTTTCGTTTCGACCACGAAACCCAAAAAAATCCATAACAATACAAACACACACAACCAACAAATTAATGTCAAGTTTGTTCATTTCGTTTTTTATAGTCCAAACATTTATTAGCCGGGCCCTAACCGTATAGAAGAAAGCGTACAAATTACCCGAGTGCTATTCACGTGCGGCAGGCGCCGCGGCGCCGGCGCTTTAGCGGCGAGACTTTAAAATAAAACGTAAACTAAATAAACTGGGTTTAACGTAAATATGTCAAGCACATAATACATCGGCGGCCGAGCGCGCCGCAGCCGAGTCAAAGGCTTTCAACATCTCGCATTGCGTCGTGTGATGTACGTAATGCCATACAACTTTATACGGAAAGCTCTGAATTTCTATAAATTGTTACTGCAAAATCCTTTACATAATCGGTTCACTGTACGAAACCTTAAGATTTTATTAAAAAATAATATGTACTTCGTTGAAACATCTTTCGTCGCGGTGTTCCTGTGCAACTCAAACAGCCTGATGCACGAAGATAGAAAAATAATCGTGCTATCGTGTCTCTAACAGACCAGACCACTAGTGATAGCATGCAGTTGGTATACGCCAGCAGATTCATAACAAGAAGAACCGAAGAGTGACACCGATTGGAGCATGCCCCTAGTGACTGTTCATCATCACGCCGATACGGCCTGATGAATGCGTTATTTTTAGTCACACAGTTAACACGAGTATTGGTAAACATCAGCAGCAGCTTTTGTGTGCATTGATTGAGTTTCTATTCATTTCGGAATTATAAACCAAATGTATTCATATCCCTTCCAACAGACCATTTGACACAATGCGCGTCGTAAATCACATGTAACATAAGAATTTATTTTCATTTTCCGATTATCGCTACAAAATCAATCTCCAAAATGCAACTAACATTCAAAATTGCTCCATTAAAATAAGCAGAATATGTCTGGCAATTAAGTTTAGTATGTTTACATGTTTTGCGGTAATAGGCCAGTCAGCATTAATTTTAAGGTATTTCGTCGAACTTCTTCTATCTCATCTTATATCTGATCTCATCTATGACACCGCTTGGCTGAGTACTCTGAAACTTAGTTCACGTATTGATCATTTAACGTCAACTATTTTAGATCTAGTCAAAGAAATAGGACTATTTTGATAATAACAACTTTGAATATATTAATGATTATTAAGTAGAAAACAATTTATATTTACAATATCAAGCGTCACAACTATCTTTTCCATATTCCAAGCTGTCAACAACACTAAAAACCTTGTCGATAGACAATAATAAGTAACTGCCAGTATCATAATTATTCACAAATTCAATGGCCTGCGTTCAACGAAATAAAACAGTTTAAGGACAAATTGTCACAAATTGTATAACATAAATAAATACCAGGTAATCAATACAACAAAACCTAACAACTGTTACTATCGGACAGACAACGCCGAATCCGCTGTATCTAGAAATATCACACGATATAGTACAGAGATTTTTGAGTGTAGGACTGCACAAAGGATGATATGATTTCCACTATCTATCTTTTAATATCCTATTCTATATTTAAATATATTTAATATTGGTATAAAAATGTATATGTATTTATGAGTCGAGAACATTATTCAATATTTTTCTGTACCTATAAGCGGAAGGCATTCCATTATTCTTTTGTTTATATTGTTCACACGAAATAAAACTACTTTTGGCCGCCGTTTTTGTTAGCTAATTTTGAAATTAGAATAAGTTATAGCCTACTTAAGCTTACCTTAGACCTGAAATGATCCCAACACTATGTTTTTTACTTTTTAGAACAATTGCATATTAAAGAGTATTATAACAATAAAATCTCTTCTATTCTAGACATATTTCTGTTTATGAAGCCGCGTAAAATTACTTGTTCTTTGACCCATCATATAGTTTTCCATACCACCGCTATGCCTGTTCATATTTTTTGAGGACAAAGGAGTTCGTTCAGCTGCTTATTCATTCGAAGAAAAGTAATTTCGTACATATCATAAGTTCATAAACGAAGGCCTTGAGAGATTTCCGTTGCGAACGCTTTGAAACGCGGAGTGATTTACTGAAGTTACGTTACAGTTCTGAATATGAATTTTTTTTCGTAAAATCTATTAATTTACGAAACAAGCAGTCAGTAATAAAATTGTTGAGATGTGAAACTATCAAAATATTACACGCCAAGTGCAATATGCTTAAATATTTTGTCTTCGAAATTCTGTATATTAGCAGATTTATTTTGATGCAGATGGAACATACAATTTTCCAAAGCCAAACGTTTTCATATTCCCTTAAATATAACTCCAACAGAGGGCACGTGTCGAGAGTAAATCTTTCCAGATCCGACGAGCGCGGAGGAACCGCCACGTTTTTAATGAAAGCGCGCAGCGGTAACGATATGACGCCGGACGCCGGACGCCGGACGCGACGGATATAGCCCGCGGGAAACTGACAACCTGCTCGTGAGTGCAGGCGGTACTTGTGTGCGAACCTACCCTACCTCACCCTTGTTAGGTAAACATCGCTCAATCCCTATTTTGTTCCAGACGGAGTTCAAATAGTAGACTTTTAACTGTTAGAATTCAAGACGATTCTAAGATTTATATTTTGTTTATAAGTAGGTAAATTGTAATTATGTATTAAAATATGTATGCTAATTCTATTAATGAATAATGTAAACCATATTGCCACTGCACGTGGACAGACAAAGTTATTGTTGTAAATTATAAGATCTTATATTAATTTAATTTGGTACGTAATAAACTTAGATAACCTGTCGAAAAGACCCATGTATCAAAGCCTTCAGCTGAGGGCGGTAACGATAAAAGCGAAATCAATCAAATAGAAAATTTTCAGATTACAATATGTCTCGATTAGGTAATTGTAGAATAGTTATAAAACGCTGCGTTATAAAAAACATTTTTCAATAGCCCACAAAACTCTTGGAGTGAGGTTACGATTTCATAATATGATTTAGTAGCGCGCGTGTTCGTTACTATCCACCGAGCGGGGCTCCGCCGAGCGCCGTGCCGCCCCACTGGGGTCTCCGGTCGTCGAGAACTCGATTTGAAACTGAAAAGGGAACTCGTAAACCCGCAATTCTTGCACATTTAAATCGAGCAGCCCATTATATTACAATACAATTTTTATCAGATTCTGTAGAATATTGACAATTAGAAAGAAAGTTTCTTTTTTTACTTAGTCGGTATGGGGCTTCATCTGTGCTTTAGTCTAATCCAGGCTATCCCGTTACGTCCCTCTTGTTGGAGGCTTTGTGTGGCACAATGGGTTGAGTAAATACTTCCAACTGTACTTGTTGGCAGGATAATCTTCTTAATATATATAAATTACGTGTCACGGTGTTTGTCCGCGATAATTTATATCTAAATCTACAGCCGCAATATTTTTTTATTGCAAATTATTTTTTACTTACAGTTAGTTCCATTATATTCTAACAGATGGCGGTGTAAGGTAACATGGCAGGACAGTACAATTTCGGATCTACATCATTAATATGAGGCACTAAAATATCCGTTAATATTTTGGCTAGGATAAGTTAATAGTTTACTACAATATAATATAATGTAAACCTGACCATCGGTCACGCGTGACCGTTTCTGGTAGCTTACTACAAATAAGAAAATTAAAGTTATCGCATTGGTATTTTTTTCCTTTTGGCATGTCACGTCGATTCCTCCCGTATTTCTAATGAAAACTATGCATAACAATTTCATCAAAATCAGTTTGATATTTTTATGACAGAGATTAAAACGTGTAACCACCTTATCAGTTGAGTTACAGTACAAATTACGGATGTAATTTAAAGGAAATACGTCTCAAACCCTTGGTGAAATTCTAGTGTCCAAATAAGAAAGACAAAAATACCAATACTGTACACATACTGTAGTCTTTAGTTAAACCTAAAATTATTTAATAAAATTGAACGGCTCGCTAATAACCTCTCTGCTTCTAAAATTAACGGAATGTTATATATATTTTTCCTCATATAGAACAGATACTAATGCGGCCTCACTGCCTTTTCATTCGACAACGCATGAACAGTACATTCGGTGCTAAATACTGATGTATGAAACTACTTTCAGAAAAGTGGGTCTTCTGCTTCTCGTCGACAAATTACATAAAAACAATAAAATCCGAATAGCTGTGTATTGAATTAACAACGGTGCACGGTCATTGTAATTGTGACAGCGAAGTGCAGGGCGCGGAATCACCGACACCGTGAGATGAATTTATAAAAGTTCTCCGATCGTAACACAGTTTCAATTGTATTTGCGGAACGAATAAAAAGTTTATTTCTTTCACAGCAGCCGACAGTCATACTTAATGCTTTACTTAAAGGTTTTCTCCTAAACTCTTTGTTTCGAAGCATACAACTGAATGGCTCAATTTAATTTCAAAATATTAATACTTGCAGTGTTTTAATATGCGCATTCTTCAACAATAATATATTCGCCGATTCCGATTAAAATAACTCAGGGTTCTCGAATCCGTTTTTCTGCAAAATAAAATAGCACAATATCTTCGGAGATGTGAGATTGAGGCTGAGGGAAGATCTCGTGCATCGTATTATTGTGATAAAATGAAAATATTAAATGGATACCTGAACAAAATACGCAATACATCCCTTATATATGAATGGTTCGGAACACAGGGAATGGAAGAAAGTTGTGAGGGATTACGGAAGAGGTAGTGGTAAGACGAGAAGAGTGAGAGGAATACGTAAAAAACTGTACCAACACTTTCAAGAAAATATTGGAATATTTCACAAATTGCTTCTGAAACCAAATATAGATCTCCATACACACAATCTTTTCCAACGATCTATAAAACGATGCAGGACACAATGTAATCGACAAAGATAATAATTCATCCACACTTTACTCGTAAGTTTACCGCAAGTTCTTGTTAAGATTTTGTTCTACTTGTTTGTCAGCGTGATAAATACGCACACCCATGTCAAGTTACAGCTATCTAATACTAAGGGTCTAGCAGCCAAGCCGCGGTCGAACTAACAGACTTAACGAAACTATAAAATATCAAAAATAAATTCTACAAACAGAATACATAATTAAACCAGATATTATCTTTGAATATGAATAGTAATATATAGTAATTCAATGTTTGTACGAATGTTGTACGGATTATAACTTAGCATACAGATAGAACGTCGTACAAGGTTGCGGGTAAAATTTCATCTCAGTTTTACATTCCTAGAGAATGATTTGTACGTTTTATTTGTGAGTCAATCGACCATCAACAGTAGAACGAATTTTAATTAAACTTGGAATATCCTGAATAACAGAAATACATTCTCTTGGTATGAAACAAATTATTGGTGGTCAAAGACAATTAAATAAATTAAAATGTAATGAGTAAATATTATGAAACTACCCTTTTATATGTGAAGCCGTGGGCAAATAGTAATGTAAGGTCCCTACCCTGAAATTGTCACGCATAATTATACCAAAAGTCATTACAGAGAAAGAAAACGAAATGCATTTACGGTATTTAATCTCGCCACACATCCACTTCGATTAGGTATTCACTAGTTTTATCCTTTTAAGTAACTATTATATTTAATTAGTCTCACTATAAGCTCTTCATTACAAAAAAAAATAATACTGTGTACTCTTAACCATTAACCTCTTTAGTCTTCTAGAAGCTTACAACTTAATATGGGTTTAAATAAGTGTTGATGACTAACAAATACATTCTGCTCCCACAGACAACACTGCAATAAGAAGAGTGCCGCTAATGGCCACCGACCAATTACCGCTTCCCCTTCAGTCGTATCGACGGCAGTGAGTCATGCAGTTCAGTTAACATGGCTGCAAGGCTGTACCTATATCGGAATCGAAGTAATTAATTTCAACATTTAAAGTAAATCAGATAAACGAGATTTAAAAAGTTGTATACTTTTCAATGGTATTCCTTTCTAGACTTTATAATCTTTTAATTGACGTGGGCAGAGAGTATGATTTTATCATTGCGAACCGTATTCTGTGGTACAAAATAAAGTTAAAATACAGACACGAGAAGGTTATTTAGATTTAACGTACATTACTAATTTCTCATTCAGAACTATTGCATTTCAATACTAAGGCAAATACTGAAGCACTCTGATTCAAGTTCTCTGAGGTTCCGCTATAAGAGCTGCTTTGACGCGGCCGTAAACTAAGTTGAACGCGTAGTTTCTGGTATTAAATACCAACTACAGCGCACACGTGACTGGATCGTCTACACACAGACGCACACATACAGGACATTCATTAGAAGACCAACTTTGAGCAAGTATATAATACGAATCGTAACTAAACGATACAATAAAACATCGTCATTTATAGCATCACGCGTGTAACAATTTATAAATTACAATGTGTTTGGTTCTTTAGCTTAAACTATTAACTAATAGTACAGTATAAACTAAACTTCATTGTCAGATAAAAAACAAGAGCTAAAAACCCATTTATTTATATCAAAAATACTTTTACGCACAACGGAACAATGTATTCGTTCAGGGTGGAGAGGGTTTTTGTTTGTTTGTGCAAACGAATGCTTTCATTTATCTCCAAAACGGTTTCGACTGTTTGGGCGTTTCTTCACCGGCCGACACAGCACCGATACCAACAGTGTATAAAACTACGCAAAAATTTATATATTGCTACATTTTCCGAAAGATCTTATACTTCTTGGTAAAATTTCTCAAAATATCCGTATAATCTATTGAAAATTAATTTTGTTTCAGTTTAGAGAAAACGTAGTTCAACGCAATTGACCAGTAACATCTTAAATACTCTGTCATATTTATTAAGTATGTCCTCGTCGTCTAGGTTTTTATAGAATTAGGAAATATTCCATCCCCAACATAAATATTTATAATATGGCGAAGTAGGGGCGCTATCGTATCAGCTACGTGTTTAAAAACTTTACGTGGCAAATCATCTCATAAAATTATATCTGTATTGAAAAATAAAACAAATACTTTAACTTCATTTGGTGTAATCAAATTGATAAATACCAATGTTACTCCAGTAGTAACACATTCAATGTTACTTAATTTGTGTCGTATAGTATCTCGACATAATAAATCTGTAGATCGGACCTATTAGCAGCTAATCACAAGCTTCCTTGCAATTGCACCGCGACATGAGTCATGCATTTGAATTAATGTATCCGTACAAGGCTTTGTTTCACAACGGCTGCAGCTGCCCGGGCGACTTGCGCTCAGATGGGAATTGGGAGGTTGTCAGCCTTGTTCTAATCCGATCGGGCCATGTTTGGACATTCGGTACATTATCGAGTGTCGCAACGGACCTAGTAGTAGTCGCTACAAAATGATAACGTCCAACTCAATGGCACTACACCTTACTGCTTGATGCCGCGAACTTTTATGAGCATCGCCGTATCGGGATCACGGCTGAAAAACCCTTACAATAAACGTTGCGAAATATTCACCGTTGATTACCCCTCGGCTGCTAATTTGTTAAACGTTTCGTCGAGAGGCCGAGAGCATAACAACTCTGTGCAAATCAGCGATGGAGTATTTACTTATCGATCGGACTTAATAAAATGCAATCAATGTTTAACTGTGATGACCCACATTGTTATACCGACACGGAGCGAACAAAACCACTTATACGTCAAATTATCGTTAGTGCAGCCACACAATCGACGAGACATCGGAGAGTGGGCGATTCGCACGTTTAAGAACAAAAAGCAGTTTACATTTATCGAGCACTATCGAGAATCACACAACGAGGATGTAGCATCCAGTAGATCCAGTACCGCGGTGTGCGTAACGACACTAACAACGTTTGCACAACTAATGGACTCGATTGAATAAAAGATTCCAGCATTCATTAACGTCGGCCCGCAAACTATTCTCAGCTGCGAATTGATTAGCACCGTGCACTAATTAATAGACTTCTAAGCACACATTAAGACCAGCAAAACAGTCGAAACCGAACATGTCGATTGGTAACAAACGGTTCGATTGATGCTTTAAAATATTACTTTAGCACTTGGGTAAACAAACACGTGTTTATCAATATCTTTGGCGAGATTTAGACATCGATTTTCGGAATTAAACCCATCTATAATCGGGTGTAGCGACGCGGGGTCGGAAGGACGCGACCGTCCGCGCCCAGCGCCCGTCGGCGACTGGCTCGAGTCGAGAGCCAGACTGTGGGCCGGGGACAGGGGACTGGGGGCTGGGGACTCGTGGGGCCGGGGTCCTGCGCCAGGAGAATGAATATGAATTTCACAGTGAGCTTGTTGGGAGTAATGAATGTCTCAAATATAGTATTGTTGTCATAATGACGCTCAGAATCGGTCCCTTCAATTCATAAATAGACTAGATAAAAGCGTTTGTTTAGTTTTTAGTGCAATGGGTAAGTGTGATGATATCTAATATGTTATTACGACGTGAGATATGACCATCGTTGGTCCTAATAAGAATATCATCTATTTTTAGGTGTCGATTTAGACTATAAGAACATCATCCTTAATTTCGGATTCAATATTGAACATTTTGATTCAGAGTATGATGTTTTTATTACGTACTATATTGCACGTTTTTACTACATAGGTATACTTAACTGATATTTTTATCCTACTGAATATTAATTAAGTATTTTTTATAACAAACTAGCTGAACCCTGCGCGCGTTGTTACGCTAACACGAACGGCCCCGGAAATATATGAAATTGATTGGAATGACAGTGACGCCATCTTAACTTAAAAACCTTCGTGGGCTCATACACTACAACCTTGGTAAAGATTATCACATGATTAAATGTATGGTTTACAAGTCTATAAAGGACATACAGACAAACATTCATTTTATACATATATATATATAGAAACGAGTAGTTCATAGGTATAAAAAAGCAAACACAAAATAATCTGAAAAGCATCTCAGGACGACACAACGAAGAAATCTCCAAACCGTGGTTACATGTTCATTTACAGAAAACATGAGACTCGGAGACATATTAAAATCCTCGTAGGAAGTTGACCGTAAAAATGAAAGCACGCGAGTACACAATGCACGAACGCGAACAAGTAAACCTTAATATTCCTTACGCGGCGGTACACAAGTGCGCCGCGACTAAGCGAATGGGCGCGTTCTGTAAACGAGCCGCATTAAGAGCGGAGATGTAATGAGAAGTGCTGGAGTGCAGCCGACGAGTCGTGTACGGCGGGTGCACTTTGAGATGCATCAACACGTAAACACTTAGTGTTCGGGTAACGGGTTTGGATTCAACAAACGTAAAGACAATGACATTGCAGAACGTGGACCACAGGAACCGGTCGTACAGGACCTACAATTTATATTCTGTTATGTATTGCTCACAGGCTACACGCTACTGTTTGCAAAATGCTTAATGAAAGAAATGAGAATAAGATAGGTAGTCCTATAATTCTTGCAACGTTCACCCAAACCAGAACAACTACCGTAATCTTTTCACCTAAATTTTTAAGTCATCTTAGTTTCATTTGAATTTAGTTAGGGGTATCCATGTACCACACGTTCGTTTGGTACAATAGGTACACGTGTCTTAAACCCACTTTTTACAAATCAACTAGCTACTACATCGACCGCCAGTTGTCTTTTTGGGAATAAATTATTGACCGCTGCTTTCATTGCTGCTGCTCGTGAAAAATCGCTGCACAAAATGTTAGCATTGCATCAGGGGTCGTTGCGCCCATTACGGTGGCAGGCGCATCGATAGCGGTTGCCCATAGTTATTTATGACGACGATAACGCAAACTAGGTGCTGCTTCACATGTTACATCGCTGTAACTTGTCTTTAAATGTAGAAATCAATTATTAAATGTCAGTATTACTAAACAGCTAACAGCTTAATATCTACGTTTGAGTAAGTGGTCAGGTCGCTAGTTTAAAATCTAAATTGATAAATAGTATTTATAAGAATTTATTTTTGCGTTTCAAATACTCTTAAGTTACTGCAAGTTTTCTCACGATGTTTTGATTCACCGAAGCAAGTGATAATTAACTTGTAAAATGCTTTGCTAGTCGATAGTAATTGACTTCAATTGGTTTCCAATAGGTATAAAAGTTGAAAAGACACATATGCAAAGCATATCCTAAAGTGTAAAATATAATTGCTCTGTTAAGTCGCTGAAATTCCTTCCCTTCTGTTCACAGGCAAATATTAGCTGTGACGGCGCACGGCCGCAGTGGGAGCACCCTGAAAGAACCATTACCGCGCCGGTCATAAAGGTTGAGCGAACAAACAAATTTGTACGTGTAATGTCTACATCCCAGAGAAATTAACGCACGTTTATGTAACATCATACACACGAATTTCGGCGAATATTTACTAAAATTATGTAAATGTTTCAATACTACCATTACAAACAACTTTATTTGTTCAGATACACCCAGTCTAATGGATGAGGTTATAGCTTCCAGTTGATTTTCCTTCAGGGCTGGACTCTAGCGTCCAATGTAATCCCGGTAGTAATGACAGGTGCCCTATATCGCCACCATCATCTCCTTAGCAAAAATCACCCATGAACGTTTTTGAGGTGTTTCGACAGCAATGTTGAAGTGGCAGTTGACAAGCGGATTCTTATATAGTTGTTGTTCTGCTTACATACTGCGATTTTTCTACTTGCCACTAATAGGAACCGGGAATTACTTATCTATATATATAAAAATCTGATGTCGCGATGTATGTTAACGATAAACTCTGAAACTACTGAACCGATTTTGATCAAATTCAAATTCAAATAAAATATTTTTGAAGGATTCAACTCAATTA
>DWPA01004953.1:0-12302 GCA_018251375.1 Calpodes ethlius | reverse complement strand
GGTCTCCCCACACAATGTGAGGGGTACAGGCTGGCCAAGAGCAGATTGGTGGACTTCACATACCCTCCAGAACATTATGGTGAACTCTCAGGTGTGCAGGTTACCTCACGTTTTCCTTCACCGAAGCAAGTGATCATTTGTAATACGCACGTATCTTTTTGAAATTAGAGGTGCGTATAACTGCTCAATGCTTGAAACATTAGTTACTTCCAAAAGCTGGCAAGTAAATATCAAACTAGACCAGTTATTTGTAATTGCTCACAGCGTGACAGCTTGTGCATCCAATGTGACAGCTAATGGTAAAATTTCTTGAAGTATTCCGTGCTTCGGAGAGTACAAAACCCTTAAAGTCCGGTTGTTGTCATTCGATAAATGTCGGATCCTGTGTACCTTAGGCTACAAAAATTCCGACGCTTGTGTGTTGGAGGATATTGTTAGGATAGGTCAACATTAAATAAACACATTTACACTGAATATACATTTACTGAATATGAGACATCGAGATTGGAACAATGAAAAGACAAAAACTTGTAAAACACCAAATACATTTATTACCTCGTGCGTCACCAATCAAAACACTACCTTGTTTTGTTATCAAATTAAACTTTTAGACAGAACTAACTTAAACTTAAGGAAAAATATTCGTCGGTGGATAGATTCATCCAACTACCGAGAAGAGTTTTCAAACCACTCGTCGACTTCCGACGAGGTTTAACTGGCAACAACAAGTTTATTGAAGTCGTCGACATCCAAATCAGTTCGGTGGTATAACTCACGTCAAATTATATGGCACTTTTGAATTATACTAACACGTGGATTATGTAAATGGAGCTTGAAAAGCTGTTTCCGCCGTAACTTTACCGAAGAAATTACGCAAAGAAATATTGTTAAATTTTCACCTGTCGCCCCGACTAGCTTGCTTAAGACAGCCTCTCGTAATTGCGGTTAAAAGCAGCCATGAAGTTCAGCGTGAGTTATACCAACACTATCGTTGTGAAATATGACAAATATACGTTTTTATATTTCATCAATGTTCGTTGTTCCCTGTGTACTGGTTAACATAGCGGTGTATGAAGATTGAAGATTGTCCAGTCAATATTAAATTAGTAACGCTATACATTCATAATATGTGTATAGATCTTTTCCCGTCAAGATAATAATACAATATCTACTAGCTGTAGACTGCGGGTAAATTCGACCAAACATCACGTCATAGTTAAGCAGATGTTAGCCGAGTAACGCAAATTCAAAGCGTACAGAGCAAAAGGAAAAACAAAAACCATTTGTTATGAATAATTCTGTAGAAAAAAACGTTTCCTAAATAACATAAATATGAACCGGAACTTCAAAAACAATAATATACACCGGGAAAAAAAATCATAGTATATTACAAGTTGTAGATTTCAAATATTACATAACATGAAAAAGTCAGTAATAGTACGTTACCGCTTTTTTCGTCAAAAAATGAAGCATACGAAATTCCAATGACATTTTATTGACAGGATAGTTCGGTCCAACCCGCCCAACACACATTATACTTGTTGAGCTATCTAATGCCGCGATACATTCGCTCGCCGCTGCGACCATGGATCGGCCTCTTGCTCGGCTTCGATCCCCTCTCGACATTACCGACAGTCAATAATTACATAGTTATACATTTTAAATCTCTCTACCGCATCAATGTCTTGATTGCTCCATCCATCTCTTTAATGATGTTATAAAATGTCACAATTTAATATTTTTTTAATTAAAACACGTCAAAGACCTAGTAACTGTTGACACTGTCTGCTGATCGCCGGACCCGAGATCGATTTCCGATGAGACAAATATGTGATGTGATCACTGTAATTTGTTTGACCTGTCCTAATAAATGAAATATGAGAATAAGTTACGATAATTTAAGTGGTGAAATCTATTGTGCAAACAACTGGGAAAATAGTAAAACTAAAATTGTAACGGACCCGCAACCAACAATAACAATTACTAATAATACAAAACTAAGTCAAAGAATCATGGGACATCCAACAATGATGGGATATTTCTTCATTTCGTTCCTTAGACGAGTACGGTCCATGAATAGGGGGATCAGTGTAGGTATCGATACGTAACAAGTCCATTGGTACTCGTTTTTTAACACATAGCTAAGTAACAAAAGGTATATGCCAGGAAAAATACATCACTATGTGTGTTGAAGAAAATGTTAAATTATTATTGTAACACAATTGAATTACAGTGCTTAAAGATATCAATGTCGATATACCACAATATACAGGATGTTGACGAAACTGGCGCCCCCTCGCAGTTATAGTTTTAAACTCGTCGATTAATGACTATATATAAATATTATGATTTTAAATACCAATATCTGACTCAATATCTATAAAAATATAGCGCTCTGGATAATAAAAAAAAAGTAATATACTATATCCATCCATAAATTATGCGTTTTATTAATTTTTATATTCTTTAATTTAATTTAATGTAATTCACAGTTCTTTCTATAAATCAATGTTAACTATTCATCAATGTTTAGCTTCGAAATAATTCGGTATAAAAATATCGTTAAAGCAAAGCTGTTTTATATGTCCAATAGAAACACATTGCCAAGGTTTCTACATCTGCGAGGTGACACCTTACATTTACGATTGAAACTTTCTATCTCAGATAGGAGGAGGATTATTTACGTAATAAATGTAATTCACATTTATGGGATAATTTTCCATACATAAACCATTTATCGCCATTATAAAGTACACCGGGTAGGCTGTATTCTCTCACGCCCAATATCAATATTCAATCTAACCAGTATCCTCGAGTCGGTTTATCTACTCATCGATCCAGAGATTACGGATGGATTGATTATTGAAGACGGCCATATTTGTCAGTAGCATATTCAATAACCCCAAAGATCCGGAAACATTTCACATGTAATACAACTGTTTGCCTGCACCCGAAGTGGAACTCGAAATTCGTCATTCAACAGTCAAAGTTACATACCAGGCTATAATACTTTTCGTATGTTGATTGGTTTGTTTTGTCATAATCTGCGAGAGTTGCTGACCCCTCGCTACCACTGAGCAAGGCAGTGAGCACCAGCAGCGCGCACGGTGGGTGTACAATGTAACCAGCCAGTCATATTCAGTGTGTTTATACTTAGAGATTAGTTGACATCACTAGAAAGAATCATTGTTATGCCTCCTCTACACTACTCGCGAAGTTCCTCGGCGAAGTACTCTACAAACTTTGGCTAAAGTCCGAAGTGCGTGCACTATACACTCGTTCAACGTCGCGACGAGCTCATTCGCTTTGTGATGCCTAACTTCAGGCCCCTTGACACGTGCAAAAACCCACAAGAAATGAAAGTCGCCCGACGCGAAGTAAACATTGTCGAGGTAAGCCAATGTGCCTCTCTACATTATCGTATTCGTCTAACATCGTCCAACTTCGCGAGTAGTGTAGAGGAGGCTTTAAGGTTTAGGGATGTCGCACGGGCACGGTGAGGTTACGTCACGTCCGGTCTACTGGGAGGAGGAGGACCTGCGCCGGCGGTGGTCCCGGCCGGAGGAGCGCGCGTGGCGCGGACTGCGGGAGCGGCGCTTCGACCTCCTGTCTGCACTGTCGCGACTCCGTCTGTTCACAAGTGACGTTCATCATTATTATCATCATCATCATCACAACACATGACTGTCCCGCGGCTGGGCTCTGGTCTCCTCACTCAATGTGATGGGTACAGGTTATAGTTCAGCACGCTACCCAAGAGTGGATTGGCAGAATCCACACACCTTCGAGAACATTATGGAGAAGTCTCGGGTGTGCAGGTTTCCTCACAATGATTTCCTTCAGCGAAGCATGTGAAGCAATTTATTAAACAGCAATTTATTTAAATAGTTGTGTTTTTACCGTGAAATGATGAACCCCTTTCCCCCCTTCCCTTTTGTTGCAAAGATTATTGTGTTTGACGATTGTACATAAATGAGGCATCACGCCAACAGTTCCAAGTTAAATATCCACCTAAGACAAATATGTTATGTTACTACATCCTAACGAGTTAATTAGCACGCTAACAATGACACCACGCACATGTGGCCAATATTTTAGGGCTAATTGACACACTAGAAATATAAATGAATTCCGCATTTGTATGTAGTAGGGGTAGTACAACATATCGTACCTCGGGCTCCGGCTGCGTCTGCCGCGGTCCGACGACCGACGGCGTTTCGACGAGTCGTCGTCGGAGTCCGAGGAGTCGGAATCGGCGCGCTTCTTCTTAGCCTCTGTTCAACAGAACCATATTAGTAGAACGATAAACATGATTTATCCATGATCTCTAGACAGATGAATAATAGAATCAAACACATCCATTCTGCGACTTTTTGATCGTTGCTGAACATCCAACTTATGGTCTATGGATCATTGTCAGTTATTACCTATTTTAAATGAGTCAGTCAGCTGTTTTAATGAGGTGTCAAAGAGCAACAATATACTTTTGGAGGAAATTACACTTTTGGAGCTCGACGGCGCACCGATTCGATAAAAGCAATGCGACCGCCTTTAATCAACTAAATATCAGAGATATCAATTATTGAACTATAATATCTGGGTAATAAGTATCAGTGGCTGGACTCACCCGCGGCCTTGTTCTCGCGGTCTCGCTGGCGGGACTTGATGAGGCGGACGATCTCCATCAGCTCCTTGCGGGCCTCGTTACGCTCCTCCTCCTGTCACACACAACATAAATACATCATACATTAATGTGGTCACACATTCACTGTATGAGGACTTACTGGGAGATAATTGTCATGGAAGTTGTCCTTTGTTTCTGTACAAACAGTACCGTGCATAGAATTCTGATATAGATAAATCAATATGTCATATATAAACAGTAAATATTACCCACTTTGTTCATTAATAACTAATAATGGTTAACTAATGTGGGTAGGTTGAATTCAATGTAATAGCTTGTCAAAAATTCAACTCCTTAGCCGAATAATCGTTCGTACATTAATCAATGTTTCATTACATAATCTAGAATACATTCATATTAAATGCGAAAGTATGTTTGTTTGTTTGACATTCTTTCACAGTGCAACAGAGCATCCTTAAATGATTTTTGGTATGCAGATAGTTCAGAAGATGACGAGTACCACAGCCTACTTTCCATCGCGTAAAAACATCTCATTTCTATGGAACGATCCATTACGATGTAAATTTCAAGCATACTAAGGAAATGTTTAACCACGAAGCGTTGGCTAGCAATCAATGATAGAAAGGAATTGACAACCTTTCTATTGCTGTACTTTTCTCACACGCGTGCGAAGCCACCCATCATCAGATCAGGTCGACGGTTCCAAGTTATTGTATTATCATCGGAAATGACTTAGTATGCAACATTTTAGCTTGATTGGAAATCAAGAAATGACATAAATATCTATTAAAAGTTCCGCCCAGATATACCTACATATAAACAGAGTGATTTAAATAAAAGTGTATAAAAAATTGAACTTTAATTCATACCTTAGCCCTCTCCTCTTCTGCCGTCAACTTGCCGTCGCCGCTCGTCTCATTCGATTTCTCTGTCGACTGGGACTTTGGTCTGTGGAATAAATAGTAAACGATTCACCTTACTTTAAAATAATCTAAAAATATATTCATTAAACAATAACGCTTGACTGCTGTCAATGGGGTTTTTAAAGAGCTATCAGTAAATTGCGTGATGACATCACATCGGGGTCACCACTTTATCAAGCGGAGATCTCCCACCAAGTATTGAAAGTTAAACCCTGTCTCACTGGTATATGGCTGACCTACGTACAGAAAAATAGCATACATTCATCTACTCCATACATACATAGACATAATGCAACTCATGACTGACAGCAACTAAGAATAGAGACAAAAAAACGCTATAGAACTTCAGAAGCTATGTTGGAAACACAACTCTTTCACTTCTTCGACTATAATACACCCATATCACACTCTGTTTAATATATTTGTTAGATTATGTAGTTTAAAGATAACAAAGGAAGCGGCACCTGTCTTTGGTAGAAGATGGAGAGCGTTTCTTGCGGTCTGTATCAACTTTGTCGTCTCTTTTTACTCCCAGGTCTGGAATCTTCCCAAAACTTTTCGGAACACTGCTTTCGTATTTTTCGCGCGAAGGCTCATGCCTCTCCCTCGATCTTTCCTTCGATCTCTCTTTGGCTTCTCTGTCATACCTCCGTACTTGCTTATCCTCCGATTTATTCCTCTGGTCTTTTTTATCTGATGTTTTGTTATCTCTTTTTTCTGATGATTTACTTCGATCGTCCCTTACTTCGGACCTCTTTTTATCGTAATCTCTCCTTTCCGATGATTTTCTTCTGGTGTCTCTGCTCTCCGAGGATTTTCTTCTATAACTTCTGCGTTCTTGGGAGTTGCTCCGATCGTCTCTCCGTTCAGATTTGCTTCCAGAATCTTTTTTGTCGGAAGATCTCCGTCTATAATTTCTCTTTATGGGAGATTTGCTCGGAGAATTATTCCTATCTGCTGATTTTCTGCTAGTCTCCTTTCTCTCAAACGATTTAGATCCATACTCCCTTTTGTCTCCTGTAGACTCTGGTTTATAATTCTTGTTTTGAGGAGATCTGCTTCGTGATGCCTTTCTATCAGAAGATTTTCGTCTAATATCGTTCCGCTCTGATGATCTGTTTCTCTTCACCTTCTTATCATATGATCTACTACGCTCTTTGCGATCTCTACTTCTATCCCTCTTTTCTGATGCTTTGCTTTCATCCCTTTGTAAAGTTTTCCCTTCATCCTCTCTGTCCCGTGACTTCTTGTTTTGGTATTCATTATCTTCTACTTCCATGTCTACAAGATTAATTGTTTCAGATGGTTTAGTCTTGTCATCCTTGTCATGTTTCCTACGATCGTCTCTCTGCTCTGAGTGTCTGCGTTCGTCTCTTTCTGCTCTATGTTTGTCGCGAGTATGTTCTCGCTCTTTTTCATATCTGTCTCTTTCACGATGCTTGTAACTATCCTTGTCTCGTCGATTATCAGTCCGTTCTTCTTTTCTATAAAATAATTAAAATTAGCTGCATGACAATATGATCACTGCATGTTTAGGTAATAAGAATAAATTGTACAATGCATGTCATTTTAAAGTAATTCGGGTTCACGGGCTTGACTAATGTTCAAAAAATCTTGTATATATAAATATTTGATTTCCCGATATTAGTCCGCGATTAACTTCCGAAAGTACTCATCTGATTGTGAAGAACTTTTGTATATTGTCTTTATTTTGACTATACTTAAACAATAGGCAGAATAGTTTTAGACCCAATAACGACGCCATAGTCGAGATTCAATGAATGATATCTATTTGACACATTAAAATTCCTCCACATCAAAAATTTATACAATGTAAAGAGCATTTAGCAAAAGTATAAAAATAAGGGCTAATGTACCAGATAAGGAACAGGGAAATTTAAAAATATTGTAATATTTCAGAATGGCATCCACCAGAGGACCCAGTAATAATATAAATCAACACATACCTAGGTTGCTCCTTGCCTTTCCTAAACGTGCTTCTCAATAGGCTGAAGGGGTCGTAGTCTCCTTTAGGAGCGTCTGAGCTAGGGGTCACATTTGCCACGGCCGAAGAGAGTTTAGGAGCGTGGGCAACGATGGACGAGGGTCCCTCGCGACGACGGTCCCGATATTCTCGAGAATCCACCGGTTCTCTTAAGGACCTTCATAAAAATAAAAAATATATAATTTCAGACAATCAAATTAACATAGACAATCTAGGCATAGACAGCACTACCGTTTAATTTGACAAAGAAGTTTGTACATTTATACCATAAAGATTAATATTTGCTCTCAAAACTAGTTTGTTTCTGATATGGCTTTGCTGTTTTACACGCCAAAACTATGATCTATTTTCCTGTCAATATTAATTCCATATCCCTCGTTAATTCTCCCTTTTCTGAAGTCTCGATCAAAAAAGAAATCACCTCTGCTGATCATGCTTGGGATTGACTCCCAGGGCGCGGGCCAGCATATCGGCCCTATCCTCGGGAGTGCCCCTCCTGATGTCGCGGGGCTCGCGTCTCCGAGACTCCCTTTCCGACTTACGCTTCTCTGGAATTTCACCTTCCTCTGCCATATAAAAAATCAACATTTTTTCAACACATTACATTAAACACCATAACAGGAAAGTCCGTCAGACTAATCAAGCTGGCAGCTGTAAAAACCTATAGCATATAGATGTTTCTATTAAAAACTTGCAATGACGTCACAATATGTATTTAATAATGATTGTAGTTATCTATTCCTGTTTGTTTTTATTTACTTTCAAGAATGTTTTAAACAAAGTATGATTACAAAGACCTAAGGCTTGTTACGGAGTAGTACAGTAGAAATGTTCAGTTGCACACTACTTCAGTGGTTATACAACTAAACAGAATCAATATAGTGCCAAAATACATGGGAAGCTTCTAACTTCTAACTACCCACGATCAAAACTTATTTAAGAGCAATGTTACTGTAATCACTTGAAGCTCTCCCTCTGGACTCATACGGTACAGTGGCCACTCAACACTGCTGCATATGTTACAAATAAATTAAAACACTAACGGTTCTTAAAGTATTAAATATTAGTGAACATCTAAAACCATCCAAAAACGACTTGAGCCCTACACGAACCCGGTCACCGGCGCAACGCTACGCTTGAGAACCGACACGGATCATCTACTGCACGTGTCGCTCTGACGCCCGTCCGACAAGAACGCGTGCAGCACGCACGTCGGTTGGCCCCGCCCCCTCGTCCGTACAAAGCACCTACCTCCAAACAAATAAGTAAAC
Organism: Calpodes ethlius; assembly: GCA_018251375.1. Taxonomy (NCBI): domain Eukaryota; kingdom Metazoa; phylum Arthropoda; class Insecta; order Lepidoptera; family Hesperiidae; genus Calpodes; species Calpodes ethlius. Next base: position 3,458 of record DWPA01004953.1, on the reverse strand, counting down.
AACCTACGTACCCTCCTGGTCTACATCTTCCTCGAAGTCCAATGCATTATAATCTACTTTCTCATGGCGGGAGTCGTCTGTACAGAAATTTTCTTTTTAATGATTTTTTTACAATTGCACGGCCTCACACCGTAGACAACTCTCACGTACACACATTCGCATAGAAAAACCTCTCGGTGCGCGGCAGGCGCGCACTCGGGACCGACATAAATGAAATGGAAACAAAACGTAATTGAAAATGTTTAAGTTGACAAAATGAAAATGAAAAATATATACGAAATAGGGTAGAAACGAATGTGTATATAAAATACCATAGAATAAGGAGGCGATAAGCTGTAAAACTAACTGAGACGTTTTTATAGCTATAGCTCTTGCCAGATAGATTTAATATTTTTAATCAGTATTGACTTCGTTTCATTATCAGTATTATTGTTCTCTCATACTTCTCTCCTATCCTTACTCTGTGGTATGATCATATTAAGAAACAAATAGAAATTGTTAAATTAAAACAAAACTCAAAAACATGAAATTCCAAAGAAAAATTTAAAAAAGTTGAAATAAAAAAAATGACAAAACACAAGAAAGGTTCATGAGGTACAAGAAAATTACCTGATAACACTCCGGCTGCGAATTCATAGCCCGTTGTGCTGCTGGTAGAAACGGTGCTCGAGCCGACGAAGTATGAAAGTAATGAAAAACTTACCCTAAAGCTCCATTACTGAGGCACTCCGCTAGAGTACACGATGATATTACTGCGAATGTTCCGATGCGACTGAATATTAAAATTCACCATATGGACAATCGATAATTTAAATGGTGAAAGTCGATACTGTTAAGCTCTGTTCTCTATCCCCACAGACTATTTCAAGTGCAACATTAATATTTTGAAGTAAAAATGTTGTCAAAATGTATTAAAAGTTGAATAATAAATAATTAATAAAAAAAACTTGAATAACAATAATTAATTTTGTCGTCCTAAGTTAGTTCGTAGAGTAGACTCTCAATTCGATTAATTCAAAATTTAGAGGAATGTTATAAACTGCGTATCGTTTTTCATTGCTAGTAGTTTTTAACACAAAAATCGGAAAATATTCTATACTTCTTACCGATTGTATTACATCACTATTAAAAATATGGTAAAAACTTAGACACATGAGGTCAAATTACTCTGTGGGAATAAAATCAGACTGTTGAATAACTTGACTCAAACACACAGCTGTAAATGTTATAAAATATGGTATATTGTAGTAATGATTGTAGACTCCTTATGGATGTCACACCAAATTATTATTAACCTTTAATAATATCAAAAAGAATAGCGATGCATACATTGTCAACATTGGAATATATATTGTCAAGTTGGTTCGTCGAATTGTGGATCCTACTTTAATAAACGTCAACCCGAAATAATAAATAATCTCTTATCATATTTTACATATACAAAGTTATATTATTAGAGAGTACTTAATGTGATATTTTATTGAAACTAAATTTCAAAACTTTTACCTAAAGAATAAAAATAAATCTTTTAAAGTAAACACGTAAAACGTAAAGTATTTAAAACTATTTATGTAAATATTGTCCTACGTGTTTGTAGTTCTTCGTACCCCCCCAAAAAAGATAGAACCAACTCGAGACCAAACGCGAGCGGCTACTGGTGTGCAATATAATGTATTAACTAACCTGTTTACAACCGGACCTGACGTTGATTCTCTCCAAACATTACGTAAATACGAAAGGTACCTTTAGAAGAAAAAAATCATACCCATTATCGCAGCATCGACGCAGTTAGGCGAGCAGTCCTCACGTGTGAATTTCTCACCATATATATTTATCTATATATAAATGTAAAGAGCAATAACGAACCCAATGTAGTGTCACACTCCCCCTCCTCCCTGTCACGGGGCTCGGGGGTACCCTGTTCGCCTACTTCTGGAAATAGTCAACGAAAAACAATGCTGTACCTCATTCTCATCCGTTTGTCAAGTTATTTTGTACGAAAGCTATTGATTATCTTTATTGTTCAATCTACATTGAACACTTTTTAGGTAAGGAAGACCTGCTTCCAGGTGAGGTGTGACGCCTGGAGAACAGTTGAACTCCAATTTACTTTTTTCCACAACTTGTATATATGATAACTTTGAAGAAAACTACGATCACGTGATTTAGGTTGAGAGTGACGTCACCATATGACGTAGCGTAATGTCGCCAAACTTATTGAAAAGTTCCCATTGGATGGGAAATGTTAAACGAAAAGATTGATTTATTTGGTACAGTTGTTGCTGTTATTCCTTTGTTAATCGTTGCCACAAACAAACTTGTACTGCGTTAGCTAATGAACGTATTAAAAGATAAATAAGTTAGGCAGAGATCAATAGACTTACTGCTGTGCGGCTTGTCCCCCAGCCCCGGCGCGCCCTGCTCCCTCTCGGCACGCTCATGGTCTATGCGCTACAAATATATAAGTAGAGTAAAAAATAGCACTAAAATATTTCCCTTTAAATTTTTTCATAAATAATAATCTTTGCACTAGTTAACGTTAGTGGTCGTAAGTAAAAAATAAAATGTGCAATGTTGGATGTTAAATTTAGGATGAAAAATATAGGATGGCAGTTCGAGAATCAATGATGATTGGAATTTGCAGGATGGGGAATGTTGGACGATTCGTGGTAGATAAAGATAAAAAATAACTTAGTATATGGCATAGCTTTACGTTAGTGAACATAGAGCGGTGGGCGCTCACCTCGAACTCGGACAGCTTGATGATCCGGCGCTGGGCCTGGCGCCAGTGCGGCGGCGTCACGGAGCGCGAGCGGGACCGCGACCGGGACGGCGTGCGGTACCGCTGCTCGCGCACAACACGTCACACGTTTATACGATTGTATAGATATTGATACTATGATTGTGTATATATTGATACTTCCTCGAGCTCACTGTGTGGCGCGCGGGCAGTACCGTGAGAGCCGTCGGCGAGAGCGGACATGCCGTCTGGGTACATTGTATTGTCGTGCCAGTGAGTAGTATTACACCAACGATTATAATCCGTATTTGGATTGCTTCGACAACTCAAACCCGCGCCGATATACACGAATGTCATAAAAAGTGACAAAAGGCGTTCAGTGACAGAGCTTCACGTAAACATTATATTCACATGGTACACTTAGGGAGTTCATTCGATATTATTACTAAAGCATTAATATTATTATCATTTTGTGCATTCTAACTGACCAGCCACCACCCTGACCCTAGAGGTCAGCCCCTAAAGAACTCGTCGTGTTCCGGCCAGGGGGTTTGAGCTAGTGCTTTCTTTTTCCCCATTTCTCCCTTATTTCTTAGCTGGGTAACACATCAGGTAATGCCTCTGATATTGCTATCCACGGGTAGCGGTATCCACTTACCATGAAGTAGTATCAACGTTCGCCGGCTAATTAAATAAAAAATTACCATTCCATTTTAAT